>PVJO010002604.1:0-51549 GCA_004026905.1 Hystrix cristata
TCTGAGCCGGGAAAGCCACAGAGCGACCCCGAGAGGCGCCGGGACCGCCAGCCCGAGCCCTGAACGGTGCAGAGGCGGAGGCGAGACCCAGACTCGGGAGGGGGGCGGCGGGGTGCCGGGGGCGCCCGGTCTCGGGGTGGGGGTGCCCCGTCCCCACCCCGCCCGGCGGCCGCAGGGCGCGCCCCCTCCCCGCAGACCCCCACCCCATCCCCGAGCGCCAGCCGAGGAGGCGCCCCGCTCCCCTAGTGCTCCCGGGCGTCCACCCCCACACACCGGGGGCTCCTTACCTGTGGCTGCAGCCTGGGACGGGTCCCCCCGGCACGGGGCTGGCAGCGGTGGGCGACTCCGCCCGAGGACCAGGAGCGAGGCGGAGCGGAGCCGAGCTGAGCGCTAGGCAGCGCGGGGCGGAGGGGAGGGAGGGGGCGGGGAGGAGGAGCGGGGAGGGGCGCGGGGAGGGGGCCGGCGGAGGGGGGCGGAGCCGGAGCGGGGCCGGGGCGGTGCGGGCGGCGGCGGGGGCGCGGGGCGGGGCCTGGAGCGGGCGGGGGCGCGGGGGGCGGCGGGCGCCTGCGACCTGGGCTCGGGTTCAGCACCAGGGCCGGGGACAGCGGCGGAGGCGCCCGCGCGTGTGCGTGTGCGTGCGCCTGTGCCTGGCCGTGTGTGTCACGGGCATCCCTGGCCCCCTCCGCGCGCACCCGGGCCGAGTCTCCGACCCATACAAGGGCCACAAGACGCAAACACCGCCACAAATAGTTCCAGGCTCGCAGGGCTGGGGGCAGGGCAAGAATGTCTGGCCGAGTCGGATCCAAATTCGCACACTGCGCTTGGGGAGCCCCGCGGACACCCGTAGAGAAGAGCCGCCAGCCACACAGCGCTCTCCTCGGGCCAGGCGTCGAGGGCATCCTTAATAAGCCCTGACATGTGTTAACCCAACCAACCCTCGCGCCAACCTGGGTTACCAGCTTCATTTTACAGGTGGGGAGACTGAGGCACCGGAAGCCCCTATTCCCTTAACTGCCACACTGCTGGAGGCTGAGACAGGGCCAGAAGTCGGAAAGCAAACTGCAAAGGCCCCTGCAGGTGGCCGGGGCTCCTGAACACACAAACCTGGAGCCCAGAAATGGACACACTGCAGACCTAGCCATCCCGACAGTCACCCGGCTCCCCCTGCAGGGTCCCACACCCACCCAGGACGGCAGGTGAGGGAGCCCAAACCCAGTTTCGAGCGCTTGGCCTCTGCAGGCAGGTGGTGGTGGGGGCAGAGCCTGCTGATGCCGGCGGCCCGTGCCCGCTGCCATTCCTGGCTGGGCAGCCTCAGGCCTGCTGCCAGAAGGAGGAGGATCCGGCTCCCTGCCACTTCCCACGCCTGGGCCTGGCCAAGAACTGGTAGGCTCCTAGCTCCCTAAAACCCTCAGGCGAGAAGTGGAGGCTAGGTCTTCACTATCAGTGCAGGTGGTCAGACTTACGGGAACTTCCATGGCAGTAGGGGACAGGTGGCCAGATGACCCTAGGGCCCACACACCCCTGGGCCACCCAGGAAGCAGGTACCCACCCAAGTCCTGCCCCCAGCCCGGACCCTGCTTGGGAACCACTCCCCACCATGCTGACCCGGATTCTCTTCCTGGCCTGCGGTGGGGGAGGATGAGACTTCCGTCACTCCTGCCTTCTGCTGGTCCCTGAGATGCCGGCCTCTGATTCCCTGTGGTTTCAGAGAAAGGACCACAAGGGCTGGCAATTCCTATAGCCACAGGCTGGGGAAAAATCAGTATGGGCCAGCTACCTGGCTCTCCAAAGCCCTGCACTTTTCAGATAAGTCTAACCTCGGCCTTCTCCAGCGCGGCACATCCTGGTCCTACCAGCCCCCACTGGGATCTAAACTCAGTTACTTTCTTCTGGGCTGGGGTCAAACCTTGGTCTACTGCCCTGGTCTAACCACAGTCATTTTTGCTGGGAGTCTAACCTTTGTATTATCACAGGGAGCTTGGCCTTGGACTCTCTGCCACAACCTGACCACAACCTTCTCTCAGCAATCCTTTCTCTGGAGACTCGATTTCCACCCGTTTTCACTGGGGTCTAACCTCAGCTCACCCTGCTGGGGTCTAAATGTAGAGTCCAACCTCAGACTTCTCCCCTAGGATCTAGTCTCAGTGGTCCCTGAAGGGCTCTAACTGCTCTATCCAAACTCTCTCCACTAGGTCCAACTTCAATTTACTTTCTGGGGTCTAACCTGAGACCTTTCCTTGACATTTTACCTACTCTGCAACAGTTCAACTTTTGCCATCCCGTCAAGGCCTCACCTCACTTCTCTCCTTTGAGGTCTACTGTAGGATCTTACTGCTGTCCTGTTTCTGGGTCTAACCCTGGATTCCTCCTCCCTCAATTCTTCTGACTGAATCTAGCATCCAAAACAGAACCTGGCACACAGCAGGTGCTCAACAAATGCTTGCAAAGAGAAGAATGGAAAACAGCTGTGAATACTTTGTTCCATGAACACATCAATAACTGTCATCCCACCAGGGCTCACTGGGATGGAGGGGGTCAGGTGGGATCACCCCATTTGTAAATAGGGACATGGAGACATAGAGAGAGGAGTGGGTGAGCAGGGTTGCACTGAGGGAATCTGGGGGGGAGCACCCCCTCCTTGGGGACATCGATCCCCGCTGAGAGCAGGAGGTGAGCACCCACGAATCGCCCCAGCCCTGTGAATACTGGGCGGGCAAATGCTCAGGAAGCTGTGGACTCGGCAGGCCCTGGACACACTCTGTCTCCCGATCCCTGTGACCGCAGTCTCTTCTGCTCCACTTGCCGCCGAAGCCGGGTCAGGACCAGCTCAGAGGCCTGGATCAGGCTGTGCTGTGGGGAACAAAAGAAGGAGGAGCCAGCTGAGATGGTGAAGGGCACAGGCTGGACTGAAACAGGGTGGTCTGGAGTTGGACGCCCTCAAGCTGGGAGCTCGGCTGAGGTTGGGGAGCAGAGAGTAGACTGCAGTTTGGGACGGGAGCGGTCCCAAGACGGGGTGCAGGCTGGAGCCCAGGGCAAACATCAGAGAGAGTTTACAGTGGGAGGGACGCAGCCTAGCCAAAAAACTGAAGTACTGAGCTTAGATGTCAGCAGAAGGGATAGAGATGGAATGAACTGACAGGTTACACTGTAAGGGTCACGAGGTTCCCACTGGAGAGGGTGAGGCTAGACCCTGAGGGTGGGGAGGGGACTGAAGCAAGACCTGCCAACAAAGCTCAGGTCACCAGAGCAGGGAAAGAACAGACCAAAGGCTGAGGGACAGAGTCAGACCCTAGCTGAAAGGTCTGAGGTTAGACATTACTGGACAGGACAGAAAGGAGATCATAGTGAAATGGCTCAAAACAGATTGTAACGAGGGATGACATGATAGTTGAATCACAGCGAAAGGGAGTCCCTCCCCCCGCAGTCAGGCTCAGTCTTTCCCACTGTGGTTTAATCTGCGTGCTTTCTATTAGGGTCTAACCTCGGATTTCTCTACTGGCCCTAACCTCAAGCCTGTCCTCTGGGGTCTAACCTTTCTCTTTTCCTGAGGCCTAATCAAGACCCCTCTCCTGAGGATTAGATTATAGGTGTAGCAAAGACTAAGGCATAGTGGCAAAAGATCCCAGGTTAGACCACACCAAAAAGGATCCTGGAGTCAGGTCAGAGGGAAGGAGGAAGCAAGCACCCAGTCACGCACGGGTGGGGCATGGGCCAGGTGGGAAGGGCCAGGGTCAGGGTGCAGCAGGAAGAGGTGAAACGGCACTGCAGGGCCTGAGGCTGGACTCGGGCCATCTGAATGGAACCGCAGCCCTCGGCCTGCTGGCAGAGGGTCAGAGGTCAAAGTAGAGCAAAAGGTTTGACCTGAACAGGAAGTTTAGAGGTCAGATCAAAGTGGAAGGGCTCAAGGTTAGACTCAGCAGAAAAGTTGCAAACTGGCTGAGAAGGAAGGGCTACAGGTCAGACTTCGAGGGAAATGTAAGGAGCATGACAAGCTCAGCACAGCAGCGCACGTCTGTAACTCAGCTACTTGGGAGGCTGAGGCAGGAGGATCACAAATCTGACAGAATGACAAGTGGAATCTGAGGAGGCTGAGTGAGGATCAGGCGTGGAGCTAACAGATGTGGCACCTAAATCCCCTCCAAGTCGCCGGTGCCCCACCCACCCTGGCTGCTAGGAGTGGCCTCTGCTGGGACCTCCTCTGCCCTCCTCTGGGCTTAGCTCCTTCGCTTCCTCCCCAGACCCCACCAGAGCAGGTGGCACAGGCTACCCAGGATCCCCAGTTACCTGCAGGATGTGCACGCCCTTCAGGGAGACCACGGCCAGCTCCTTTAGCCCATCCCCAGTCAGGTCCACATGCGCCATGGCCAGGAGAGGGCTGGAGAAGCTGCGCTGCCACAGCAGGCGGAAGCTGCGCTCGGGCTCCGGGTGCCCCGACTCCAGGCTGCAGTACTTATAGCAGAGTAGCTCCTACGGGGGTGAAGGGTCAAGGTCATACAGGCTGATGGAGCAGCGTGGGGACGCAGCATGGGTGTGTGTGGCGGCTGCACTCCTCCCGGCCCACCTGTCCATAGGTGGCCACCAGGATTTCCGGCCGTCCATCCAAATCCACATCGGTGACCAGGCCACAGAGGACGCTGTCAAATTGGTCACTGCCAGGCAGGAGAAGCTGGTCTTCAAGGCCTCGGTTCAGCAGGTCCCTGAGGGTCCCCAGTGCCACATGGAGACTGAGGTCAGACTGCAGGGCGACATGAGCTGGGCACCTGTCCAGCTGCCCTTCTCAGGTTTAGATTCACTTTTCCTCTGCAGCCTGGACTCCACGGTCCCAGCAAAGGGTCAGCCTGGTCACCTGCACTGTTCCCCTCAGGGTGTCCAGGCCCCTGGTCCCGGTCCGGACGCCTGTACCACCCTCTGGAGACCGGGGCCCTCTCTCCCAGCGGAAAGCACAGTGTTCCTTCTGGGGATCCCTCTGTCCCCATTCTGAACACAGACACCCGCTTGGGGATCAAGGAGAGCCTAGGCATTTCCCCCCACAGCTGGCTGGTGCCAGCTCACAAGAGCGACAGGGACCTTTTCTGTTGGGCATTCTGGCATCATGTTGGTGGCCTGAAATCTACTGCGCGGGAGCATTTACACCATGGGAATTGGCCAACGCTCCAAGTATGGGCCTTCCCCACACAGAGGCAGTGGTGAGCATGAGTACATGGAATCCAACCTCTCCAGGGGTGTGGCCATCTCCGTCCCCACCATTCCCCACGAAATCCAGACTCAAATACAGCCCCCTCCGGGGGTCACACACATATTTACCTGCCCACCTCTGACCAACCTTGCCTGAAGGGATTTCCTGGCCAGAACAACAAGGTTAACCAAGGTGCCCAGACACCAGTGTAGACCCAGTCCCTCACCGGTACACTACAGCTGGCTCCACCATGCTGGCCACGAGCACGCTGTACTCCTCCTGCTGTGGCCCGTCCTTGGCCTCTGTAGATGAAATGTGAATGGGCAGGGCGTGGGCTTGAGGGGACAGGCTCCAGGCTCCTCCACATCCCCTCTTCCCTGTTAGTGGGAGGAACGTAGATCAAATGACAGGAAAAAGTCTGAGGTGGTGTCACGAGAGACGATTAGAGGTTAGACCACAAAAGAAATGAAGGAGAAACAGGTGTTAGACAATAGCTCAGAAAGTCTGAGGTTAGACCTCAGTGGGAGAGCTGAAGGGGAGACCAGAGCTAAAAGCCTAAGGTTAAACCACAGTGTGAAGGCTGCGGAATAAGCCACAGTGGGAGAAATGAGTAAAGAGCAACCTGAGGGACAGAAGATAGTATGCAGTTATGGAACAGAAAACCCATCAAGGGCAATGCCAGGAGAAGAGACTGCAGGAACAGGAAGTGGCAACCCTCAGGGGCAAAGGCAGGACCCTGCGTGCTGGGACAGTGGTCAGTCCATGGGAGTGAAGAGGCCAGAGCGGGGATCACAGAAAGTCACTCTGTGAGGAGTGAAGGTTAGACCACAAAGGGAACGGTAGAAGTTTAACTTCAGGGCCCCGGACTCACGCTCGGGGGCCGCGAGGCTGAACACGATCACACGGGAGATGGGGCCGTCCTGCAGGACTGTCCATGTCTGCAAAACCTCTGTGTGGAGAGCCGGGACTCAGGGCTGTGCCGCCGGCCCCTGGCTTCCAACCCCCTGCTGCAGGTCCGGCCCTCACCTCGGCTCTGCTGGTCCACATGGGCGACGCGGACGTCACCATTCTGACAGCCAAGGGCTGAGAGGCGGCGGGATGTGCCAGGGAGGTTGTGGACGTCCAGCCAGAGGACGCTGGTGGGAAGGTGGATGGATGGACAGATGGACAGGACAGAGTGCCTGGGTCTCAGCCCCACACCTTTGCTTTCTCAGGAGCATCTGCCCCTGCCCTGTGGCCCCGGGACCCCACAGCCTGATGTGTCCGAGGTCACAGCCCTGGACCCCTGGCCTTTCTGAGTGCCTCTCCTACCTGCTGCTCAGGTTTGTGAGCTCTGGGAAGAGGTTGTCCACAGGCTGTTCCTCAAACTGATGCAGCCCCTCGTTCTGGGGAACAAAAGCAGCCCCGTGCCCTGGAGTCAGCCACCAGCCGCCAGCCTCATGCCCACACCCGTGTGCCGGCCCAGCCTCACCTCTTTGTAGAGATGAATGGCTGGGTCGTTCCCGCTCAGGAGAAACACAGTCTCCACCTGATCCCCAACCTGGACCCTGAAAGCAGAGACATCTAGGATGTGGGAGAACCAAGCGTGCCTGGGTCCATGTATTTTGGTAATTCCGCTTGCAGAAAGCCTCGCGGATCTGACACCAGATCCGGTGCTAGAGTCTGACTTGAGCTCCTCAGCACCCTGCCTCCTTGAACGCAACCAACCGCTGGGAGCCCTCGAGGAACTTCAGAAGCGCGAACTCAAGGAGCTGCCCATGTTGGTACTGCAGAAACTCAGCGCGCTAGAGCCTCCTGTAGCTCCTGCCTGCTAGAACCCTGGCATGTGAGCACCTCCGGAGCCGGGACCCAGGGTTGTGCAAGTTCTTTTCTGTCTCCTTCGAAAGACTGAAACATTTCGAAATTGCCATCATGGACACGGAAGACTCATGAGATGGTGGAACACTTGGATCCTAGTGCCTGGGACATCAGTGCATGACAGTCTCCAGTTTTAGACTCTCATCTGCTAGACCACATTTTGGTGACTTAGGACCCGCTGACCAAACCCAACCATTGCCTGCCTGCCTGCCCTCCTTTCTTTCCTTCTTTCTTCCTTTCTTTCTATTCTTCCTTTCCTTCTTTCTCTTTCTTTTCCTTCCTTCCTTCTTCTTCTCTTTTTTCTTTCCTTCCCTTTTCCTTCCTTCCTTCTTCTGGCACTGGGAACTGAAACCAGGGTCTTTGCATTGAGCCACATCCCCAGCCCTTTTAAAAAATTTTTTATTTTGAGACAGTGTCTCACTAATCACTAAATTGCCCAGGTTGGACTCAAATTTAAAATCCTCCTGCCTCAGCATTCCAGAGTCCTGAGATTATAGGTGTGTACCACCATGCCTGGCCTCACTGTCCATTTTTGTAAATAAAAATTTTTCTTTTAAATGCTAGGGATTGAAACCAGGGCCTTACACATGCTGAGCAAGCACTCTGCCACTGAGCTACGTTCCAGCCCCTTGTAAATAAAGTTTTATTGGAACACATTCATTTATACAGTGTCAATGGCTGCTTTCTTGCTACAATGGCAGAGTTAAGTAGCAAGGTAGAGGCTGTCTGGCTCTCAAAGCCTAACATTTAATAATATTTACTATCTGGGCCTTTATAGAAGGATTTTCTTCTCGCTATGTAATCCAGGCTAGCCTTAAACTCACTATGTAGCCCAGGCTGGCCTTGAATTTGAAGTGATCCTCCTGCCTCAGTCCCTCGAGTGCTGGGATTACAGGCGTGTGCCACCGTGCCCTGCTCCTTTATAGAAAGATTTTACAGTCTCTCAACAAAAAAAAAGTTTTCTAACTTTGCCCTGTTAGACCATCAGTGTTGTACAAGCCCTGTAGTGGAACCCACATACTTTGGGATTCTAGAACATCAGGGTTCTAGATGGTCCTTACTCTTATTTCTCTGCAGTATGAGAATGGTACGATCTTACACAGAATCTCAGAAGAGGCTGACTTCTAAAGAACTGTAGAACTTTCAAATCTTGGAATCTTAGGTTTTACAACTCTAGAAAACTCAGCAGCTGGGTGTGGTAGTGGTGCATGCCTGTAATCTCAGGACTCTGAAGTCTGAGGCAGGAGGATTGCTGCCAGTTTGTGACAGATCCTGTCTCAAAAAAAAAAAAACCCAAAAAACAAAGGGGGAAAAACAAGAAAAGAAAAGAAAGAAAACTCAGCATCTCTGGATCTGGGAATGTCAGAATCTAGACTCATAGAAACTGCAAATTCTAGCTGTCTAGCACACAGGTGTTCAGTGAACTCTCTGATTATCTACTTCAGAGATGACAAAACAGTGGTCCCCTGGTGTCTGGTCCACACTCGCTTTAGAAGAACAAGGCTCTAAAAAGGAACAACAGAACCTGGTTCTCTATGGGCAGGTGTGGTCTCCCCCCCACCCCTGCAATGCTCCTTACTCTACTGCACTGGGAGTTTCCCCTTCTCCTGTTACCTCTCTGGCCCCTGTAGCCATTCTAGGTTTTCAATCTCTGGTCTACTATGACTCCTTCGTTTTCCAGATGGGGAAACAAACTGCTGGTATAAGGGATCTGAGAAACAGGGTGCCAGGGACACTCACTCTGCATGGCACAGCTGGAACGGCGTGAACTGGAGCTCCAGGTTCAGGCAGCTCTCTGCAGGGGGACACAGGCAGATGGGCAGCTGGTGCCTGGCGGACCCCACTCCCACCCTCCAGCCTCAGGCCACACTCACGGGCAATGGAGTCCAGGTTATACTCAGAGCCGGGCTCATAGTCGCAGTAAATGTTAAGGAAGGGGCTGCCCTTGTCCCCGGAATCCTGCAGGAGGAAAGCGGGCCAGGCTAGTGGGATCCACCACGTGTGTGGGGAGGAAGGCATGGGTAGCTGGAGGGTGCTCTCGGTACCTTGATGAATGTGATCCCCACCACCAGGCCCCGCTTTGGGGGTGACTTGTTGAAGGTGTCGATGGAGACAATTTCTGCATCCACTGGGAGGAGACAATTCAAAGTTCACGTTTTGGGCAGACTTGTGTCCTCTGGTACCCTACATGGTGACCTCTGGCCACTGGTCACCATCACCATGATCTCTGACCAATGGCTACCAGGATTCACCCCCCCTCTTTTGTGGTACTGGGGATTGAACCCAGAGCCTTTGCACTGAGCTACATTCCCAGCCCTTTTTTATGTCTTATTTTGAGACAGGGTCTTAAGCTGCTAAATTGCCCAGGATGGCCTCAAACTTGTGATCCTCCTGCTTTAGCACCCCAGGCACCTGGGATTACAGGCGTGCACCACCATTCCCGACACGGACCTCTACATTTGAGGAATCCTAAACCCTAAACACTTCCAGGCCCCTATTATTCCTGTCCCCGACCCCACTGACTATCACCCTTGACTCCTTTCAATCACCCCATCCCAATCTCCCATCTTGGTGATCAGGTTCTAACACGGCCTCATAGGCCTTCTCAACACCTCATTCCACGCTCCACCACCCCCGGCTCCATGGCGCCACGCACCGGGGATGTAGTTGAACTGCAGCTCCTTGGCCACCGGCCGGATTTTCTGTCGGAGGTCTTGGTAGCGGAAGCCGAGCACTTTGCCTTTAAGGGTGGCGGCTAACAGCTCCCCACGGCCTTCGGCGCCACCTGCCAGGCCGTACACATTGCTCTGCGACGAGAAGCGCGTGAAGCTGTCCTCGCGCAGGGGACAAGGCCCCGCGGCCACGGCCGCCTCCTCCATCGCGCCCCTCCACAGCTCACGCCGTGGACACTACTTCAGAAGCGATCTGAACCATGGAGGGCCTGCCCAAAGCGCAGATTGATGACGCAAAGAAGCCGCTGTCGCTGCCCTCTACCAACATGGCGCCCAGCCCGCCCATTTGATTTTGCCTCACTGCGCCTGCGCGCTCTCCTCCAGTCCAGAGCCAAGCAAAGAGGCTGCCAAGGATGAGGCCAGAGCCGGGAAGCCACGGCCCCCACGTAGGCTGTGTGGAAGGTAGACTAAGAAGAGTCACAAAAATATTTCTCTTGGGATTGGAGATTTAGCTCAGTGGTTGAGCGCTTGCCTACCAAATGCAAGGCCCTGAGCTCGATCCCCACCCCCATATAGCTCTTACAATCCGAGAAACTACTCTAAGCATGTTCCAGCTAAGTTTATTCAGAACTCACACACAGGCTGTGAGGTGGGTACTTTTACCCATTTTACAGATACAGGAATTAAGGCACAGAAGTAACTTGCCTACAGCCACAAAGCTGTAAGCAGCAGTCAATATTGGAACCCAAACATGGTAGGTAACTCTATTGTTCAGTATTTTCACAGCATCACCTTTAAACTCGGAAATGTGTTTTTAGCCGAGGAGGAAAAGAGCCAGCGATCTCTCCCAGGGGCAAATAACCACCTCCTTTTCTGAGCCCTGCTTGGCGACCGTCACACTGGCCCCAGCTCTTGATTTCTAAACAGTCACTCAACAGGGGCTGGCTCTTACTCATTTATTGGGCTTTTACCTGATAGCCACAACATCGGTCACAAATTTTTCTCACAAAATCCTTGCAAGAGCTCTACAGAGAGATTTGTCGTCCCACTTTACAGGGTAAAGTGAAGGCTCAGGATGCAAGTCCCTGGCTGACACCAGAGCAAGTGGTGGTGATGGGCTGTAAACCACGTGCGGCCAATTGCAAGCCTCCAGGGACCCCTGTGCTTCCTCTTCCCTGGAATGACAGGGCATGTGGACCCTTTTACGGAGGTGGGTCAGTCAGCTGCCTGGACCACCTTGAGTAATCTGTCAGTGCCCCTTCAGGTCTCAAGAGACTTCATGAACTGAGCTGGCAGCAGCCATTATCAACTAACCGGGATGGGCTGCAGGGGGCAGAAGAGCAGGGCAGGGTTTTGGAGACAGGTCACACTACGGACGAGAGAATTTCTCACAGGTTCCTGTGCCGAAAGCACCATTCCTAGGAGCCTACCTAGCCCCTCCCCTGTGACTGCTCACCTAATGTCCCATCCTGCTGTGACATTCCAACTCCTCCAGCCAGGACACCCTCCCAGAGGGGCACCCAGCCCAGGGAGCATGAGTACCCAGCTGCTCACCTGACTCTCAGACAACCCAACAGGGATGTGTGGCCCAGGTGGCTGGTTCTTGTCCACTTTCTCTGGGTAAAAAGACTCCTGTTGTCTCCTCTCACCCCTCCCACCCACTAGGCCTCACACTCTGCCCACCAAAGCTGCTTCCTCGCTCAGATGACAGCGAGGACAACTCTCAGTGGGGTGTTCTGCCTGCCTTCCAGGGGAGTGTGGATGAGGAAGAGGAGAATCATGGGCCCCTTCCAGCCTTCTCCACCAAACAGTGCTGCAGGCTGTTGCCTTCTATCATCCAGTGGCTCAGAAAATTGCTGAGGAATCTGAGGCCCCAAGGCCCCCCAGGCCCCTGGCCCACAGGCAGGGTGTGGACATTGTGCTGGCCTCCAGCCCTTCTGCCTCCCAACCCACCGCCCTGCATCTCTACCCCAGACCTGTCCAGCCTGCTCCGGGAAAAGCTGGGGTAAGCTGGTCCTGAGGATGTGCTGCATGCCCCACAGGGCTGCGGGGAGCAGAGGTGAGGAGGAAGAGACTCATGCAAAAGTGGCGATTTTTATTTTCCTTCTTGGGGTATCTGGAGCTTCCAACCACCAGACCAAACCTCAAGCATAAGGGAAGGAGCAGTATGGGGTGGGTCTGGGGAAACCTCTGGGCACCGGGGCCCTGGTCTAACCTGAGAGGTTGGGGCTGCAGGAGGCGGGGGTGCAGGGGGAAGCCACCCTGGCAGTGAGAGCAAGTCTCAGCGGCTACTTGTGCTCAGCGGCTTTCCAGAGCTCTGCCAGGGCAAAGTGGGGAAAGAAGCAGCCACTTGGCTCAGCTGGTCAGCTCTGGGACCAGATGCTGAGCCCGGACTCCTAGCAGTGTCCACACAGAGCTGTCTCAGACTCCTACAGCTGGTTTCGGGGCGGAGGACACCGTTAAGGACTTAAATAGACAGGCGGGGTGAGGGATGTAGCGAGAACAGAGGTGACCTCGGCCGTGGCCCGGCCTCAGGAGCCCCGAGGTGGTGCTGAGCCACGTGCTGCCCTGGTGGCTGGTGGGACTCCCTGGTAGGGGAGGAGGAAGGTCCCTCTCAGCCCCACCCCTCCGCTGCACAGACCGCGGGCAGGGAACACTGAGCGGTGGCCTAGCGCAGGTCCTCCTCGTCGCCCTGGATGGTCTTCTTGATGCGCAGCAGCATGGTGGTGAGCCACTGGTCCAGCCTCGAGATGGAGTCGTACTCCTTCACCTGCCGGCACCCAGAGGGCATCGCACCTGGCCTCAGCCCTGCGGCCCCAGCCCTGCAGCCCGAGGTCCCTGTCTCCCTGTCTTTGAGTGGGAGCATGGGGACACCAGCAGGGTGGCCGTCTCCTGTGTCTTTACTATCCTGGGCCTGACATTTCCTCTGGGGATTGAAAACGTAGATTAAAAAAGAAAAAAAAAAAATTCCAGCTTTCTTTTTTTCTCTGTGGACCTGAGGCCTGGAGACATGAGCAGCGCCCATCCCTCACGTGTGGGGAAGGCAGAGGCCAGGCCCTGCGTGCCCAGCCCTCCCCTAAGCCCGGCCACCCTGGCGTGTGGGGTGGCACAGGTTGGCCTGTCCTTACTGAGGGGCTCAGATTCCTAGAGGCCAGTGAGGCCGTCTGGAGAACTGAACTGCAACCTGAACCAGATATGGCTGAGTTCCAGAATGTTCAGAACACAGCCAGGAAAGGGAGAGAGGTCCACACTGGCGGGGTGTGGGGTTCCCTGGGGAGGGGGGGTGTCCTCGGCTCCTTTCTTCTCTCCACTTGCTGCTGCTCCCCTGTCCGCTCCTCCTGGGTACCCAGGACACCTGACCTGAGCCAGCCCGGGACTGTCCCTAGGGTGCTGGGAGGGGTGCAGATTTGAACCCCTCCTTGGATTTCGGGGGCAGAGACAGGGTGTGGGCCCCATGGGCCCATGGCCAGGCGACCTTCCCTCCATGGCCTCAGCCCTCCCTGGGCGTGCACTGAGCACCTCCTGGGGCTACTCGTGGGCATTCTGAGGCTGGCGGCTGAGGAAAGGCAATCACATCAGGGCCCAGAGGCCAGAGATTACAAAAGATGGAATGGAGGGAGGGCGCACGAGGAGTGGTCAGCCTGTACTGGGGACCAACCGGCCAGCTGCGGCCACTCACCGATTCTGTGTAGCTGTCCACGTTCTGCTCCTCGTGGGCTTCCAACAACTTCTGCAAGCAAAGAGCAGGTGGGGTGAGGGTTAGAGCCAAGCCCCCCGGGGGATACTGAGAAGGGGGTGCTCCCACAGAGCGGGTGTCACAGTCCACGTGGTCTGTGCACCTCTTGGCCCTCGTAGTGCCACAACTGGACCTGCTGTTCTCATGCAGAACAGGGAGATGCAATCAGCAGAGAAAGACAACAAAACGCAAGCCCTGGGGAGCCGCTGGACAAGCCCTGGTGCCCACCCCGGGGCTCAGGCACCCCCCCAGCCGCTGTTCTCATGCTCACTTTCATCAGCCTGCACTCCCGGGAATCGGAGAAGGCCGGGAACAGCTCCTCATACTTCTGGACGGCGAGCTGGGCAGCAGGGAGGGAAGGAGATGGCAGTCTGGCTGGGCGGGCCGGGGAGGGCTGGCAGGCCCGAGTCCAGTCGGCTCTCTGCGGTCCTCCCCAGCCTCCCTGCAGTGTCCTGGCTCTGTGCCTGGCGGCACCTCCGCGGGCCTGAGCTCAGGACCAGTCTGGCGGCAGAACTGGTTGTGGGAGGGAGAGGGTTTCCCGGGCAGGTGCCCAGCACCACCCTGCCTATCTGTGCCAGGAAGGGGACAAATGGGCATATCCACATGCTGGGCTGAGGGCTGGGTGCTCACACATTTAACCTTCCCAAGGACCTGGGAGGCTGGAATGATGGCGAGCGTATTTTACAGGGGGGAATCGGTCCCAGAGAGGGCACAGGTGACCAGGTGGGGATAAAAACTCACGCTCGCTGGGAGTGGTAGAGTACTGCCTAGCACAGACCAGGTCCTGGGTTCAAGCTGTGCCACCACAGAGCCCCCAATTTTTTAATAACCCCAAGCTCACAGCCACCCTGCAGGTGCCCAGAGGAGCAGGGTAGCAGATGTGAGGGAGCCTGTGGTCTGGGTAGGAAACCAGAGAGCAGATTCCATGCCAGCTCCCCCGTTCCCTGGCTTCTCCCTGCTGGCCACTCCTCCCCCAGCAACCCCTTTCCAAGAATTCCAAGAAGGGGGCTGGGCCTGCAGGCCTCGGTCACAGCCACGCCCGGGACCACAGGATCTGGGATGCTGGGCTGCAGCTCACGGGTGTGGCCTCAGCAGGGAATTCAGCCTCAGCATCTCTACCTGCAAGATGAGCTGACAGCAGCGCTGCCCTCTTGGGACCAGGGAGTAAGAACTGCACCCCTGCACCCAGGAGGGAAAGGGCCTGGCACCCCGCCAGCAGGAGCTGGGAACTCAAAAGACTCCAGGGCTGGGCAGGGGACACCAGGGGGCCGGAGGGGAGCTCTGGGCCAGGCTTACCTTGGCATTGAGCATATCGATGCAGAAGTGGCAGAGGGCTGCCTTGAAGAAGTAGTCCTTGGCGCTGTACTTGAGCAGGGGGCTGTCCATGGCGTTGGTCCCCACCTGTGGCCATGCAGAGGTGGCACTATGAGCTCAGAACAGGCAACTTCAGGGCTGGCTAGAAAGGGGGTCTGCACCCTGGGGTGAGGCCCTGCTAACTGGGACCCTGCGGCGGTGAGCCAGGGACTAGCCCAGGGAGGCAGCCTTGAGCACGAGTGGCCAGGGCCAGGGTGTGCGCTGGAGGGAAGCCAGGTGTTCGTGGGCTTCCCGAGGTGCCCAAGATGACCGGGAGGTGGCACCTTGCTGCCAGGCCCACAGGAGGCTGGCACGCAGTGGGCAGAGGGGTGGCACCCACCCTTCTCCCTCGAGGCCAGCTGCTGCCTTTCTCATGGTCACAGCCCTACTCTCCCTCACAGCAGAGGGGAGCCCACGTTATACCCCTGACTCCCACTGAGCACGAGAGGCCCTGCTCTGCCACCCTATGGGTTGCACACAGGCTGCCTTGCTCTAAGACCTCCAGGCAGCCTGGGGAGAGAGGGGTGACAGTGTATGGGGTGAGTGGAGAGAGCTTCAGCCCGGTGAGTGCGAGGTCAGGGCCACAAAGTGGAGCAGGGACAGAGCACAGGAGGCAGGCAGACGGAGGGCATGGGGGTTGGGGTCCTGTGTCCACCTGCTCGTAGATGTCGATGGCCTTCTGGTACTGCTCCAACTGCGCGGCATAGCCGGCCACCTTCAGCAGACACTTGTTGGCTGAGCTGCGGGAAGGAGGGGTGTGAGGGGAGGTGGTGACGCGTCCCGCATCACAGAGGTGTGGGCACGGGGCTGGGGCTACCTGTTGGACTCCTCGCCTTTGTAGTAGTCTGCAGACTGCTCGTAGTGGGCGATGGCCTGGGGACACACGAGCGGGTGTGAGCTGGAGGCCGTGCAGCCTTCTTCACCCTCAGCCACCCCTCCTGGGACACAGCTGGGCCTAGGTGGTGGCCAGGGTGGGCAGCCGGGTAAGAAGCCCTGGTCCCAGCCGTCACCCTGCTCACCTTCTCAATGTCCACCAGCTCTGTCTCATAGATCTCAGCGATGGAGATGTGGTGCTTGGCTGCGATTGTGAATCGGCCCTGTGGGACACAAGGAGAGACCACTGTGACCCTCCCTGCCTCACTGTTCCCCGCTCTGCCTGCCTCCTCAGTTCCTACCCTCACCACACATGTGTGAGATCTGCAGAGAGGGTGTGAGGACTCGCCACCATGGTGAGATTGTGCTGCCCAGGCCACTGCGGCCAGTCCTCCAGTGTCTCAGCCTGTTTCCATCCTGTCCGCCAGGCACAGATACGTGGTGGTATGTGTGGAAAGGCTGGGTGGACCTTGGTCCAGAGAGGCAGAGGGACTGGCCTAGAATTGCCAGGTAAAAGGCTTTGTGAAATCGGGACCAAGGACTGCAAGTCCCCACTCTCCCTGTGTAGCCACGGAACCTGCTTTCTATAAGCCAGGGCCCTACTCCGCAGCCACCCTGAGCATGCCCACCACGCCCCAAGGGGTCCCCAAGGTCCAACATATCAGGTACCCTGCTGCACACCTCTTGCAAAGGGCAGTGGAAGGGGCAAGGCCCTGTGTCCAGCCAGACCCAGTTCTGGATCTCAGCAACTCCTGCTAGTAGCCCTGCGTCCCTGAGAAAGCCGTGCCCGTTGCATTCCCCTACTCAGGTGTCACAAGAGCTCCCAAGAGCTGACTACCAGAGCTGCTGTGAAGGACGAGTCAACTGCTGGGCAGCGTCTGGCTCAGGCAGTGATCCTGCTGCAGCTACTGGGTCAATTACTGCAGCCCTGCTCTGAACACAGCGAGGGCAGGGCAGACCAAGAGGTGGCCCGTGGCAGGGCGGAGCAGCCCGGCCTTCTGTACTACTGGCAATTGCCAGTCTGATGAGCATGGGTGGGGAAGGGGTCAGTGCCAAACCCACATGTACTCTGGGAACTGTAATTTCTGTAAATTAAAAGCATGTTGGCCCACGAGGGTGGAGGAAGGACAGGAAGGAGGAGGGGCCATCGGCCCAGCTCAGGTGGCCAAATTCTTCTGGGCTCCCACTGCCTCACCTGCTCTGCCACAGAGCAAGAACCCTGCTGGGGGTGTTGAGGCAGGGGACGCTGAGGGGGGCCCTTACCATGTCTGTGTAGATCTCGATGGCTCTCATCAAACAGTTGATGGCCTCTAGGAAGACAAAAGAAGCAGTGGGGAGGAGAAGCAAGTGGACTGGCCAGGGAGGAGAGGCGGCAGTCGCCACCCTGAGCCCCAGGAAACCTAGTCGGGGTGACTTTCTCTGCACACTGGGGCCCACTGGTAATGTCTTCACGGGGAGCCCTTCTCTCTGAGGCCGCCCTGTGCCACCAGCTCCCAGGTGGCTACAGGGACAGGGCATGGCTGGCACGGACAGCTGTGCCCCCACGAGAGCTCTCAGCCAGTCGCTACGGCCCTGCTCCCACCAGGGCGCCTGCATGGCACCCTGGACCTCCAGCACACCCTCCCTACGGCAGACGGTCTGAAACCCTGCCCTGCCACCAGCTGGCTTCTCACATCACAGCTTGGCCAAAAGCAGCCCAAGGCAGTGCTGAGAGGAGGAGCTGGGCTACCTTTGTTGTACTATCTCTTGCAAAATTTTAAATTTGGGAGAGGCTTTTTTTTCCTGACAAGTTATTTGGAGGAGAGAGAAAAGTATGAGTGGGTGGCAATTTCTAGCAGATAGAAATGAGCTCTCAGGGTGGATTTTTTAAACACCATTCTAATGCATCTCAGGAAAGGGCTGCTAGGGAGGGAGGACAAGGGCAGAGGGCCTGGGAAGGCCATGGGGCTCTCCTTGCCTCCTGGACGCCCCTGGAGGACACCACTGCCGCTGGAAAATGGAGGCCTGGTGCCTGCTTGCAGTGGGCTCCTGGCCCCCCACCAATGCCAAACTCACTCTCCGAAGGACAGCTGGACAGAGGCTCCAAGCCGGGCCCCTGGCTGGGAGTCCCCAAATGTCCCTAAATGTCCCTGCACAAAGTGGTGTCCGAGAGCTGCTCCAGGAGTCTGTAGGTCCTGTTCGACTGTGAAAAGCCTCTGGGGGCCCAAAAAAGACAGAGAACGTACACCATTCAGCAAGGCTTGGGGTTCTTAGCTGGGAGCCTGAGGCAGGAGGAAGCAAAGAAGGGCAAAGAGGGCAGAAGAGATGAAAGGGAGAACATGTCAAGACAGGAGCCCAGGACAGCGTTAACACACACACACGCTCTAACTGAGTAGATCTGGATGGAGGATGCCCAGCAGTGAGCTGAGCTGATGCTTGGGAGGCAGCAGCAGCCCCCCAGTGAGGCCCGGCCACTCACGGACTCCCTGCCTTGGCCTGCTTGGGCCAAGGTGGCAAAGGCTGAGCCCTGGTGAGAGTAGCAGCTGCCCCCCGCATGCCAGCAAAGGCACTGTCAGTGAGGCATGGCCCCTGCGGCGTGGCAGGGGAGAACATGGATTCACAGGGCTAAGGCTCCTTTGTGCCAGCTCCTCGTTCCGGGAACAGATGTCCTGGAAAGTGGCAGGCTGCCAGCTGACACCTTGGCCAGCTCCTGGAGCTTCTGACACTGCCACTGGGCTTATCTCAGGTCACCAAGCTTTGGGCACCCACAGTCGGTCCTGTTCTCCTTAGTCTGCCTGCTGAGTGCTCTCCACCCAGGGTGCTTAGGAGCCCAGGCTGCCAGCACCCCTATCACACTTCCCAGGACATGCCCCGTGGCCTCTGTGCCCAGCTGCAGCCTTCCCATCGTACCTAGGACTCGGTCACTCCTATTTCCCAATGAAATAGGGAACAAACCGAGCCACAGAACCAAACCAGGAAGTGGGGTAGGTTAAAAGACACACGGTGTCTAGTAGGTATCCAGTGACAGCGGGTGTGGGGAGAGGACCACTCCCTGCCCAGGCACACATGTACATCCATGTGCCAGGCCCCAGCGACCAGGCTGACCAGGGAAGTGACTGCCTGGCCAGAGTCCACCAGGAACAGGCAGAAGTGGTGAAGAGGCCAAGGAAGCACTGGCAGGACGGGCATCACCGGCCACCATGAGGCAGCGGGCCCCCCTGCAGAGGGAGAGGGCGCCGGTGAGAGTGGGCACAATGGCAGGAGGCAGTTACTCCACGTCGGGGAAAGGCCTCGGCAGAGACCCCACAGGACGTGGATGGACAAGGCTGGGGAGGAGCCCGGTGAGGAAGAGACCCCCGATAGGGGAAACTGGGGGGTGGATCTCCACATGGGCCCCTAGGTCTACCTCACAAAGCACTAGGCCAAGGGTGCAAGGGCTGTACCTTACAGCACCCTTCACACACAGGGGTCCAGCACCACACTGGGCACATGTGGGCGTCAGCTCATGGCAGCCTGCGCTTTAATGCAGGACAGGATGGAGACTCAAGAGAGGAAGTGACTTGCCTGGGGTCTCGGGATCCCCCAGACATCACACAACTGCTGTGCATTTATCTGCGTGCCCTCACTGGCCCCAGACACAAAGCAGCTGTCACCTCTGTGCAAACATGCCCTATTCAGCCCACGCCTGGGCTGATCACAACCCAATCGCTGGGACCATGGAGGGCATCTGGAGTCAGCGGACTGCTCAGCAGGAGCTCTGGGGCTGGACACGGCTAGGCTCTTTTCTCACAGCTGTGTCCTCTCCCCCCACAACCGCCAGAGGCCCCCAGCCAGGTCCTCGGCACCCGAGCTGGCAACCTCAGTGCCCTCCCATCGCTCTGAGCCTCCTCGGCCATGCTCTGTGCTTCTAAGGCTTGTGTGAGTCAGGCCCGAGCCAGGCCTACCCCTGTGCACAGATCAAGGGCAGGGGTCAGGGCAACCACATCACACCAGGCCTGTCTGCAGGAAGAGCGGGGTCTGGTGAAAGCGTACATGGCGCCATCAGGCAGCCTGGCAGCTGCCACCCCAGAAACAAGTCTTTCCAGTCACTCCGGATGGGGCAGCAGCTGAGCGTCACAGATGCTACAGCAGCATCGCCAGGCCGACCAGTTCCCCAGGGAGCAGAGGGAAGGCTGGGGGAGGGTTCTGCGGGGGTACGAGAGACTCCTAGGGTGATCAAGCTGAAAACAAACCCAGGGTTGCCCTGTGTCATCGAGTCACCCACAGGCCCGCTGTGGCTGTTCCTTCCAGAGCCTGGCTGGCCCACATCTATGGGATGCCGGCTAAAGAGGAGTGGCTAGATGTTCTGGAGACAAAGCTCGATCCTTGCCACCAAAAAAGAAAAAGAGATTGCATCCCCACAGGGAACCATCCCCTATCCTGGTAAGACACAGTAGAGACCCAGCCTGTGTGCTGCACAGAACCCTGTGCTCTGCTGCCAAAAGGTCTTGGCCCCCTCTGGCCAGGACTGGTCTCTAGTCCAAAGTAAGCATCTTCTTTATAAAAAGACACTTACTGTTCTCCACCTTCCTGAGAGGACAGTGACACAAGATGGTCATTTAAAAAATGTCTTTGTTTGCTAAAATTAAAAGTTAGAGCCTAAGTCTGGCCGTAAGATTTAAAAAAACTCAAAATTCCCAAGGCTGGGGATGAAGCTCAATGGTTGAGTGCATGTTCAGCATGCAAAGGCCCTGGATCGCACCCCTAGCACCACAGGAAAAAAACAAATAAAAACAAGTAATAAAAGCAAGATTCTCATCCCCTAAAATCCCAATGTCTGGTGGCTGCGGGCCAGACTTCTGCCTCAGGACGAGCCCAGCGGACGGGCTGACTCCCAAGCCGTGCTCTGTCCCCACGTGTTCTCGCTGAGGACCTTGTTCCTCGGTGGCCCATCTGAGGCTCTGTTCTCACTGACTGCTCCCCAGCGTGTAGGGAAGGCAGGTTAGGATAATTTCCGCTCCTTTTTCAGCAGCGACTCCTACCTGGCTGGCCTCAGACCGCCCTCGCTCCCTTCTGCATGTTAATTCTAACAACAGAACAGCTTTGCCTCACTCCCTGGCAGGCAGAGGGTCTGAAATGTAACTCCCACTCCCAAATGCTCGCAGACTGCATGCTCCAGGGGAGGGGCAGGACAGACTGCTGGTGCAGGAGGGGCACCAGCTCTGAGGTTCAGGCTCCCTGGGCCTCCAGCCTGTCACGTGCCAGGCACTGGAAAAGCCCAAAGCCACATGGATGCCTGAGAACTTCAAAACTGCACAGCTGCTCTGTGGTCAGGGTGTGGCCCTGGGCCTCACCTTGGGGGTCAGCTTTCTTGAAGGCATTACCAGCATCCACAAAGCAGGTGGCTGCGTCGTGCTTGCTCTGGAGCTGCAGGTGCAGTTGGGCAGCCTGGCAGAACGCGTTCCCAGCAGCTGGAAGAGAAAGGAGTAGCCCAGCTTTGGGGGCTGCATACAGACACTGCCCAACAGGACACTCAGGCTCTCGGGAACATGGAAAGAGGCCCAGAGAGAGGTCAGGACTGGCCCCGGCGAACAAGCCCAGCACAGGCCCACACCCGAGGCTCCTGGTGATCTACCTGGAGCCTCAGGGTGAGGCTACATCCCTGGTCCTGGCTTCACCGACATCTCCAGGGCCGCCACTCGTAAAGGTCCTGGACAAGCCAGGCAAAGGTGGGAGCTGCGAGGGATGCGGAACCAAGGCAGGGACATTCCAGCACCCATTACCCTGGTGGTCCCCTCCACTAAAGGCAAAGTGGAGGCTTGGGGGTGGCCCAGGAAGAAGGGGCACACAAGAGTAAGTTACCTAACACCTATCTACTTGCTCCTCCCTTTCCCAGTTCTATTTCTTTCCCCAACAAGTCCCCAGTCCTCTTCCTGCTGAATCCCCAAGGCCTGTGCTTCTGCCCCACTGCACTGAGCTCTGCCCCGAGCTCCCTTTTGTGGCTCCCAAGCTGTTCTGTCCAGATGTCTCTTAAGCAGCTTTGGGAGGCAGCAGGGCATCCCCTCTCTGTGCGTTCTCTAAATCCTGAGCAGCAGGATACACAGCCTTCTGGGACCTCATTTGTACTCTCACTGACAGCTCCAAATCTGAGCCCTGAATTTCAAGAAACTGGGATGCTAACATGGAGAATGTGGCCAAGGACTTGTGTTGGAATTGTTGAAGGGGCATGGTAACACATTTTAGGGAAAAAGCAAGATGTATGTGACTGAAAAATAGGCATTCCTGCTCTCAAGGCCCTTTACCAGTTTGGGAGCATAAAAATACACGCCATGCTCGGCCATATGCACAATGCATCTCACTGAATGTGAGGAAAAAATCTAATTTTCAGGAAACTAGCTGACGGTATTCTCAAGACATGATGACTGAGGCTATCCTGCACCTCTGCTCTCCACATCCAAGGCCCCATCCCTAGGTTCACCTCGTATGTCCAGAAAGTTCCCCCAGGTTCCCAAACTGTCTCTTGCTTCATTTCCTGGATTTAATCTGGTTGGCACTGGAAGCCATATTACAGAGTCGGGATAACTAGTCTCAATGCACTGATGCCCTACAGCTCTGATCAGGCATAGGCTCCCCCAAGCAGACCCTCACTTGCAGCCCTCGAGGAGCCTGCTGCCTCATCGGGTGAAGGGCATGGACACTGACAGCAGATCCTGATGGTTTCTGAATGCTGGTTGTGTTGCTTACTCGTCATGGTGTCCTGGGGAAGGTGCTGTAAAATGGGAATATTACTGGTACCCTAAGAGTCACTGCGATGAGTCAATTAAATTATGCATGATGAATACTTAGTGGGGTCCCCATAAATGATGGCTATCATTAATGTTATTTTGGAACCTCTTGCATGTGCCCCCAGCCCAGAATTTGGACTCTGATTGAAGCAAGAGGAATCATTTCCAGGAAATCCAAAATTTCTGATTTAGGGTGAAATCTCTCAAAGAGCTCAGCCACGTGGGCCTACCAGGACTCAGCGATCAACAGCATCATCTCTGTCCTTCCTCCTACCTGGGCGGAAGGGCGAGGTGCCCCCCAGAAGTGGGCAGTAGGGACTGCAGGGCTGGCCTGCGCACCAGAGGCTGAGGCGGGAGGAGAAAGAGTGGCAGCAGACAGTACATACCACTCCAGTTTTTGGCCATTTTGAACATGTTTGCTGCTCTGGCGTAGATCTCGCATGCTTCTTCTATTTTGGATGAGCCTCTGGGGAAAAAGAAAAAGGAAAATTGATAAGGAGATCCTTTAGTCTGGTATCAGAAAGAGAGCACACATTCTGCCCCGCTGACAGCAGAGATGTGTTCCTACCATCACACCCTCGCCCAGTCTCCTGAGTGGCCCCCAACCCTCCCCATGAAGCCACAATCTGCACAGGCAGCCTGGCTGTGGTGCCCTCCCTGAGGTGTACTCTCTGCAGGGGCTTCCTGACTTCCACACACCCAGCCCCTGACAACCCCTCACATGACCCACCTGGTGGCAGGGTGACCAGCGGGTGCTGGGCACTCCACTGGCACCTCTTCACCAGAGCCCGCAGAGCATTCTGGGGGATTAGCTCAGACACCTTGCTGCTTCAGCGGCACCTTAATCCTGGGCCTTGCACACAGCCACCACCCTGCAAAGTCCCCGCCACCCCAGGAGTGTCGCCACCCACTCCAAACTGGGCAGACACAGCACAGCACAGCTCAGAGACGCTACTATACGACGTAAAAAATGCTCATTTGTGCGCCAAAAAAACCCAAGGAAAACAGAGGGTGAAAAGAATAGAAACATACGTGTTTATATAAACACAGAATATTTCTGGACAAACACAAAAAGCTAGTAACAGCATTTTTCTCTAGGGTGGAGTTTACGGCATTGGGGCCAGGTGTGGGAGGCAGACTTACTCACTGCACACTCTCATGGTACTAATTGTTTTTACCACCTGGACTTTTTTTTTTTTTTTTTTTTGGTGGTGCTGGGGATTGAACTCAGGGCCTTGTGCTTGCTAGGCAAGCACTCTAACCACTGAGCTAAATCCCCAGCCCACCACCTGCACATTTTATCCACTCAATCCCAAAGTTCCTACCTTGTGCTCTGTCTGTTCCACCCACAAATCCAACCAGGCCGAGGCCATGAAGTCTGTGGTCTACATAACTATTCCAATTCCCACTGCCCACATAAGCAGGCGAACAAAATTCACACACTCAGGAGCCCCACCAAATTCTTTGAACAATGACCTAACAGCTGTGTTATTTCTTTAAAAAGGAAAAAGTGGGGGTGCTTTCCACTTAAAAGCTATACACATCATCTTCACTGCCTCACCCCTCGCTCACATCAGCTGGCCACTTGCCCCTGGCCACCTACCCACACCAACCACAGTCATGGGGTCCACACTGCTCTGCGGGTGTGGGCTACCCAATCCTACAGCACACTCCTGGAGACGGTGCTCAGCAGGTCTGGGCAGGCCTGGAATTGGGATTCCCCTTTCCTGTACCAGGGGCTGAACTCAGGGAGTGCTGATATTCCCAGCCCCCGTCCTTTTCAATTTTAGTGTTGTACAAGGTCTTATTAAGTTGCCCAGGCAGCCTTGAATTTATGATTCTCCTGCCTCAGCCTCGCAAGCAACTGGGATTATAGAACAGGGATTTTGGGGACTTGGGTGATTCAGATGACTAAGCAAGTTTGGGAAGGAAAAACTGGAACTGTCCACCATACTGGCAACAAACACTGAGATTGGGGCGGGGTGAGGGGGAGCGTGTGGCAGAAGAGATCCTGGGGCTAGAATCCCAGCTCCTGAATGCACATCACATTTGCCAAGTAAGGTTCTTCCTCAGGTGGGAGTCTTACCCTCTGCTGTCCCGGAAGTGGCGCTAAGCCATGTCCTTCTCCACACTCACCCACAACCTCCCCAGGGGGGCCAACAGACTGCTTTAGCACCTCCTCCTGGCTGTGAAGAGGTGAGGAACTTTCCTGAGCTTCTGGCAGAAGAGAACTCCAAACACCTCAGGAGGCCCTCTCCCTTGGAACACCATCCTTTTCTGCGATGCTGGAGATGGCACTGCACAGGCCAGGCAAGCACTCTACTAGTGCATTACACCCAGCTCCTGGAACATTCTCTTAAAGGGACATGTTCAGACTTTCGTCACAGCTCTGCCCACCCAGTGGCCAGCCAGCTCATCCTCCTCCTCTTTGTGGGTAAACTAAGTCCTCTGCAGCCCCAGGAATTCCCCGAAAGAGCTCAGGCTCCCAGTAGAGCAGAAACCAAGAGGCCCAAAGCCCAAAGCTGTGGAGCAGGAATGAGCAGCGTCAGCCCGGACAGGTTTGTCTGAGCTCAATGGGACAGAGCACACGAAGCTTGTCAGTTGCTGGGGCTGAAACTCTGATCCCAGCCTAAGCTGCATCAGAGCTGCTGACTGTAGGCTGGAAGCCAGGGGATTAACACCTGCCCAGGCCCTGGCCTGCCTTCCCCGGCCCCTGAACACTCAGGTCCTGGCTGCCACTGTGGCAAGGTAAGCTGACAAGAGTAGCTCTGGAGTGCCATCATCTTCCGTCAGAGGTGGAAGAAGTCCCGGAGAGGAAAGTGACCAGCAGAGGCTTCACTGGCAGCTCCTAGGAACTGCACAGCTGAGCATGTATTATGTGGCAGGCACTGGAGATTAGAGGGGTAAGCAAAGAAGGAGGGCCTGGCCATCGGTAAACAGGGATCAACAAGCCAACTCCCAGGGACTGTGCAGTAGGGGCTGGGGGAAGAAGGGCAGCCCTCCATGCTTAGTCCTCAGTGACTAAGGAGACCCCACAGAGAGAGGAAAGAACATGGCAGGCAGTAGTCATGGCATATGCAAAGGTCCTCAGACAGGAATGCACTCAGCAAGTTCAAGCAAGAGAAATGGCCAGGTTGGCTGTGGTGCAGGAAGCAGCGAGAATGAGGCTAGAGCGGAAGGAGGGAACACGCCATGCTGGAGGCCAGGACAGGGCTGTAGGCCCTATTTTAACTGAACAAGAAAGTGACCAGAAGGAAGAAGTCCCCGCTCCAGCACTCTGCCAAGCTCTCCCTGCATGGCTGACTCCAGCGTCCTCTCCCAGCTCAGCTGGGCTCATGCTGCCCATTGAAGGGTGGCTTCCTGGCTGAAGTTGAAAGCCCCCGAGGGAAGAAATCAGGTCTTCCCCCTCCGCCTCCTGCACAAGATCCAGAAAAGCTCACTGGGCCTCCTGCTGAAGGGCCTGGCTGGCAGTGCAAGTGACAGCTGACAGTCCCGCCCCCACTGACCTCCTCCAAGCTGCCTCTGCGCGCTCTTCCCATCCCACGGCTCTGATCCACACTGGGAATAGAGGGAACTGGTTTGGGCCGGCCTGGCACGGTGCTGTCTATAATTAACACTCTGCATGCTCCCCCCAGTGCGGAGGAAGCAGTCTCAGGTCTCCCAGGCACAGCCACCAACCTCCAGCAATTGCCATATGGAGGGTGAGCACTGCCAGGAAAGACAGGCGTGGCAGGACTGGGCTGGGGGGCTCTGCAGGACAGCTGCAGCCTCCCTCCCTCCTTCCTCCAGCCCCTGGGCACTTCCTGGCTCCCAGAAATGGGCCACCCACCACCCCCATTTGCAGGTCCCTAAGAACCAGAGGAGCAGATGGAGTGACTCCTCCATTCTGGGTTTACACTCTCTCTCTCCTGTTCCTCAGCACCGGCCACAGCACTGCCCACTGCCTTGGTCACCAGTCAGTACCTGCGCGAGGAAGAGGGACCCAAGGCCTGCCCCTGCCTTTATGTCTCTTGCAGCACGGTTCTGACCAGGTTGTGCCGCTCCACGATGGGGAACCTAGATGTTGACTGCTCGAGGTGCCCACCTGAAGGAGCATGCCCAGGACCCTGGGGTCTCACTACCCCTGCTTCACAGAGGACGCTGGGCACAGAGACCCTGCCCAAACTGACACTGCAGGAAGCGGCAGGGCTGGGAAAGGGGCCGTGGGGCCTGGAGATCCCCTGCTGCCTGGCCTCTCCTTCACTAGTATCCAAGAGTCCTCTGGAAAATGAGGCGGGTGGACCATGCCCCTGACCATCCCCATGCCTCCTGCAGATGACTGAGCCTGCCCTGCCAGGCTTCCTCCCTCCACAAGTGGCCTCGCCAAGCCTCCTCTAGGCAGGTGAGGATTCATTAGGCCACCCGCTCTGAGCCCACAGTACCGTCCAAAGGCAGAAGGGACATGAGACAGTGAAGGCACCTGTGGCATGAGCTGATAATGGCGCTGGCACTGTCAGAGCTCAGGATCCCCACGGCCCCTGTGCCTGGGGCACCAACAAGCGCTAACCCACTCGCTGCCTGGCTCGGCAGTGTACTCCCTCACAGGATAGGCACTCACCCAGGTCCCAGTAACAAGAATGAAAGAACAACAAATCCCATGCAAACTGCCCAGTTCTGAAGTCATCTCAGGCCCTCTTGTGGCAGCCTGTACTGCAAAGGGCAAGGGGTAGGGACCCGGGCAGAGTCCGGTTCAGGGACCTGGCTGAGTGTAACCTCGGGCTAGGGATCTTGAGTCCGTGATATGGAGATAACCAAGACTCAATCCCTGGCATGGAGTGCAGCATGAAGCAGGTGCCCAAATGGCGGCTTCTGTGTGGAGGAGAAAGGAGCTCAGGGGGTGCCAGCCTCCCAGAAACCCAACTCCAGAGTCACGCTGAGACAGCCAGATAGGCCTGGAGCCCAAGCCAGCTCCCTGCTTGCCAGTCTCAGTTTCCTCCTCTGTCACTAGGGATAAGCCTCACACGTCACCAGCTGCAGGTCTCTGTGAATGAGCATCTCTCTCACCAAGTACCACAGAGCGCAGGTCCCAGACTGTTTACTACTTCTGGGTCAGCATGGGCTTCACTTCATCCATCTCCACATTAGCTAAGTGTTGCTCCTGCCTCGGGTTCCAGAGTCCTCAATGTCCCACACCCTACCCCTAGCTCACAACACTGATCATACAGTCAGCCCCTGTATCCTTGGGCTCAGCATCCAATGATTCAACCAAACACAGATCAAAACTATTCTGAAAAATTGCACCTGTACTGTACACAAACAATGTTTTTCCTTGTCATTATTCTCCAAACAATACAGCACAGTAAGTATTTCTATGGCATTTACATTAGTTACCCTAAGAAAACTAGAGATAATTTAGGTCTATGGGCGACTATGCACAGGTTTATGCAAATTAAATTCTACACCACTTCACAGACCGCAGCCTGGGCACGTGCTGGTGTCTGCATTGAAGCAGGGGAACCTGAAACCAATCCCCTGAGGATGATGGGGGACACGTGTACTTATTTGTGGGACCAGCACCCCTCCAGACTGTCAGCTCAGGGACAAGGACCACTGCTGCTGCTCTGCCTGGTCTGTTTCTTCTTTTTTTTCTGTAGGGCTTGGGGCGGGAATGCAGGGCTTCACACATACTACGCATGTGCTCTGACTGACCTAGACTCCCAGTCCCTACAGATGCTCCTTTCTCCCCCTCTTCTTAGTACTGGGGACTGAACCCAGGACCTTCATCCTGAGCTACACCCCCAACCCCAGCAGCGGTTCTTCACTCATAAAGCCAGTGCCCCCGGCTTCTGGTGCCCACAGGAGGTTCAAACAGGAACTGACTTACCAACACTGATCTTTAGGAACATGCTGTTTGTACACAAAACACCGTGCCACCCCACCTGCCAGCACCTCCAGCTTCCAATGACACCTAAGAATTACAAGGCTAGTGACTGCTAAGCACCATGAGGGCCAGGCTGGCGCTCAGCTTGCTCTGCACATCCTCTCCCTACTCCTTGGACCACCCAAGGAAGCAGGGACCACTCTGATGTCCACGTAACAGATGAAGAAACTCCCAACACACACTGGTATCAAAGGGGATAGCAGTGTTTATTCTGGATTTCCTTTTTTTGTGTGTGTGCCAGGGATCGAACTCAGGGCCTTGCAAGCACTCTAACCACTGAGCTAAATCCCCAGCCTATTCTAGATTTCTTGGGGAAGGTGGAGGGGAGACATTAGGGATAAGGAAGAGCCCAGGCAACAGAATTGTTGCTCTGTGCCTGTACTGTGGCAAGAGGCACAGCACAGAAGCCTCTGGAGCCTTCAGCAGACCTGGAGCAGAAGGAGGAAAAAAAAAAAAAAAAAAAAAAAAGAGGGTGCCTGACTCACTCCTCTCCCTTTCCCAACATCTCTCTCATGGTTCTTCCAGAGCAAAGCACAAGTTTGTACTGCTCCTCCACTGCCAGAAAAGGTACAGGAGCCTTTGCTCTCCTAACTGGGGAGTCCTGCCTACACTGGCTGCTGGTGCCTCAAAGGGCCCCCAGCATCAGGCAGCCCAGAGACACGAGGAGCAAAGGCTGCCGTCCTGGGCACAGGCAAGCCTATGTGGCCCGCTGGACAGGAGCAAGGGCCTCCGACTTCGGGAAGTTGCCCTCACTGAGTTTCCCAAAAGAAGGGAGAGGCACCGGGAATGAGTGGCACCCCAGCACCCCCTGGCTCAAGCCTGGAGCCAAGGGCAGCGGTGAACTGTTTAACCCAGGCGAGGCCAGCTCCAGGGGAAGGTGGTGTTGGGATGGCTCCTGCCCAGGGAGCATGAAGTCCTTCCCAACTGACCTTGGGACGTCCTCGGGCCCCTGGACACAGACTCCAGGCTGGCCTTGCCCACTCCCCTAGCAGCACTTGCTCAAGGCCTCTTGGAAACCCATCTGCTTGCTCTTTTTTTGTGGGCAGTTAGGAGGCAGCAGCTCCTGAACCACACAGTTATCCAACATCTTTCCCAAATGTGCTCAGAGATGGGCAGGAGCCTCATGGCACAATGGACACATGAAGGGGCTCTGGAAGCTGACAGGCCAGGTCTGAATGTGTGTCTCCCACTGACTGTGAGGCTGGCAGATAAACTGACTTCTCTAAGCCCCTTCACCCATCCCCAAAGGCATTTTGTGAGGACCAAGCAAGAGAAAGCAGGTTAAGTACCAGGCCTGGGCCTGACTCAGAGGCAGAGTGAGCACTCAGCAAACCTCATCTGCTGGTACCACTGTCACTGTGGCAGCCTCTCCCCACACTCTCCCCCATACCAGCTGTTTTAGTCCTTTCTAAACAGCCAGTGGGAACCCTCTAGGACTGGGCCGGCCCCTGCTGGGAGCGCCAGTGCTCCCTGCACTGCATCAACCCAGCTCTTGCTCATGCCTCATGAGAGTCCAGGCTTGCCACACCGGCCTGTCGTAACTTTATGACCCACCCTGGAGCTCCTGTCAAACCTTCGTGAGGCCTGCTTTGCCTTTATCCTTGCTCAAGCTGTCCCCTCTGCCTAGAGTGCTGCTCCCAGCCATACCACGGCACCCCCAGAACTTCCAGTCAGCCTCTGCATGGAGGCCTCTCCTCTACAAAGCCATCCCTGGTTCCTCTGGCTCTTGATCCTCCCGTCTCCCCATCACTCAGGGGAGAATGTCTTCTCTTACCGCCCTTTGTTTGCACCACCCCTGCTGCCCAGGACACCCTCCCAGGCCCCTGCTCCTTTTGCATGACCCAGGGCTCCTTGGGGCCCAGCTCACTCCACGCCAAGAATCTGCATCTAATTCACATAGCTTCCCCAGAGCACGGGAGTCCACAAGAAGGACATGACCCAGGCCTTCCTCCCATTGACAATTTTGCTTTACTAGTGCTTGGCAGTGTTAATCTTGTCTTCCCCACCAGGAGGCAAGTGTCTCAAGGGCTAACAGCTGCTCTCTGCAAACACAGACCAAATGTACACAAATCTCTGGGTCAAAGGGACCAGAGAGATATGAAGCGCCACCAGGAAAACTACTGGTGAAAACTGAGCTCTTGGCCCCACCTCCAAACATTGCACTTGTAATTCTCCCCCTGCAAAGAAAGGAAAAACATACACATATCCATTCTCTACTCTCAGCCTCTAAAATAAAATGTTCCTCACCTAATTGGCACAAACCATTAGACCCAGATGTTTCTCTATACCAGACAATTCATCGATACTCTTCAAATTCTTTTGCTAGGGGTTGAGGATTTAGCTCAGTGGTTAGAGTGCTTGTTGTGCAAGCACAAGGCCCTGAGTTCGATCCCCGGCACCAAAAAAAAAAAAAAATATAAAAAATTCTTTTGCTAAACATTACTCACCACAAATAACAGGGGGTGGCCCCACCTCCTTTCCTGGAAAAATCGCTCTTCATTTCTTTACAACCTCTGCCAAGCTCCTAAAAACCCTCTTTCAATCCCTGGGCCATCCTTCCAAACCCTTTCCCCAGCCTTCCAGGAGACTCCCCCAGCCCCACCACCATCCCCATCTGACTTTCTCTGCTTCTCAACTCTCTGCCCCACACCCACCACAGTTCTTCCTCTCTACCAACCCTCCAGTCCCTTTCCCAGGCCTTCTCTCTCCAGTCTCCCCTGACCCTTTCAGGACCCTCCCTAATCCTCCTTAGTTCCCTTCTATCTCCTCTGCCCAGAGCCTCAAGTCTCTTTCTAGCCCTACCAAGGCCCCAAGGCCCAGAGAACTCTTTTCCTATTCCCTCTCGGCTCCTCTCTCCCCATCACACGTAGGTTTCCTGGTTTCTCCCTCTTGTGACCCTTTCAAGGCCTCTCTCAGCTCCTTACATGCTCCAAATTTCTGTCCTTCTGGTTAGTGACAATTTAAGAGCTTTAACCACATGCCAGGCTCAATTCTAAGTACTTCACACATACTTGATACTCAAAGTAAACCTATGAAGTCAGCTTAACCCATGATTCCCTTTACTTTGGAAATTACACAACTTAACCAAGGTTCTGAGGAAGTTGACAGTCACATTTAAAATCCAGGCTTTTGATGCTCCTAAACGATGACTCTTCAAAGGACGGTCGACTTCGATGAAATTTATGTGAAATGTCTCCCAGTGTCCTTCAGGCCTTCTTCTAAAGCATATTAGTTGTCCCTTTCAGATTTGAAATCACACAGCAGGCGTTGACCACCCTTTTGTTTCTCTCCGTTCCCTCATCTTCGCCTTTCACCTCTCCTCCTCCCTGGCCAGGCCAAATCATCAGTCCCCACTCCCTGCCAAGACATCCACTGTACTAACCCCAGTTCTGTACTCAGGTCTCCTGAACTAGTCACTCTTAACCAGGGCCACACTCACCCAGGCACCCACACACGCTCACACCCAGGCTCTCTACACTCAACATCACCCAAGCCTCTGTGCCTGGTGTCAAATTCCTTCACCCTCACCCTCATTACCCCAGTCCATTCAAACCCACTGCCACGGCCTTGCAAAGGTGCGTCCCTCGGGGAGCTGTCCTCGGCCCCAGGCCCCAATACATGGTCTGGGAGCTTTCAAACAGCGTCCCGTAGAGCTCCAAAGGCTTCTGCATCTGGTGGCTCTCCCAGCTTTCTTAGCCCCTCTTCCCTCGGCCCAGTCTTCCTCTGGCCAGCTGGGCTGTCTGCAGCCTGGGTCCCCCTCCCGGCCTCAAGATGGTGTCGCCTTGGCCTGTGGGTCCTCAGCCCAGGTCCCTTCCGTCGTCTCTGCCTGGCCTCGGCCTGTGCGCGCTCTGCTGCCTTAGACCCCATCACCTCCTCGCGGAATTCCCTGTCCCCTCGCCCGAACCCTGGTGTCCAGCCCGCCGCCTGGGGCCGTGGCTCCTGCGTCCTCTCAGCCTAGGTCCCGGCCCCCTCGGCCGGTTCTCACCCGAACAGGCCAGAGAAGAAGGACTGTGAGTTCTTCACTTTGCGCTCCGCCTCGGCCAGCAGGGCCATCGCCTCCGCCTCTTTCCCCGAGTTGTCCATTTCAGCCGCAAAGGTTCTCAGCAAACCGCCCGACCGGACTCTAAAGGACTCCGCCGCGGCCGGGCCGCGGTACACAGGCCAGCGAGCTCAGCAGGCTGCGTTGACGTCGCACCGGCGCGCGCCGCCTGTGGCCAGGGCCCACGTGACTCCCGCCGGCCAACCAGTGGCCTTGTCGTCCGGCGCACTCCCCACCGACCACGCCCCCGTCCGCTGCCGCAAGTCTCCCTGTGACACTCATCCTCCAATTGGCTTCTCGAGACAGCCACGCATGCGCACACTCTCGCAGAGGCACAACATTAGCTTCCTAGCGCTTCGCAGGACGACCTCCACGTGACGTTTTAGAAGCCAATCCTAATCCCCGTAGCCAAGAACCTGCCCCTAAAGTGCAGCCTCTGATCCTCCTCCACCAATCAGCAGGCTTGGCCCGCCTATCTTCGCCGAATTTGAGACTGGTCAGCTGACCTCTGACGCTCACGTGACAGCTTCGGCCCACACCCGGGTTTGACAGTCCTCTTGCATAGTTTAGTCCCTCCTCCGCCCTTTGTACCCTTTCTTCTTCCCTTGGAAGTGATGAAAATGAAACTGTTCGACTTCTCCTTGCGCCCTCTGCTGACCAGTGCTGAAACTGGCTTGGGGAGTATTTGAAAAATTTTTTAATTATAAAAAAATTTAGCGCTGAATTCCACTAAGCGATAGTTGAAAACAATTTACAGCAAGAATTCTCTAACTCTAGTTTCACCAAAAAAATGGCTGGAGGCAGTGTGTTAAAAATTCAGTTTCCATGGGCTGGGGATTTAGCTCAGTGGTTACAGTGCTCACCTCCCAAGCACAAGGTCCTGAGTTCGATCCCCAGCACCAAAAAATAAATAAATAAATAAATTCAGTTTCCAGCAACCTAGTGACCAGATCGGTTTTTAATATCATTCTCCAGTAAAAGGAACCAGGGTTCCTACAAGTAGCTGGTTGTAGGTCTGCGCAGGAAATGATGTAAGAGCCTGCAGTCTCTTGCGGTGGTGCTGGGAAGGAAGCTTCATACACATGCAAATTGATGTGGGCATGTTAAAGGGACAGAGGAGGCAACATAAAAAAATTCCCAAGGGGTTGAGAATTTAGCTCAGTGGTAGAGCACTTGCCTAGCAAGTGTGAGGCCCTGAGTTTGATCCCCAGCACCGAAAAAAAAGAAAAAAGAGCTCCCAGTGCCCTAGGCTGGAACAATTTGGGCAACAAAATAAAACTGTATTGGAAACATTAAGTATTCCTGATCTCAGGCTTATATAAATGAACAACTATATATTGACCAAATAAATAGGGGGCAAAAGACAGTCTGTGTCAAAGAATTTCAAATGACTTTTGTAGGTACTCTACCCTCAAGAAGTAGAGCCAGGCGTGGTGGCGCATACCTGTAATCCCAGCATTTAGGAGGCTGAGGCAGGAAGATCACCGTGAGGCCAGCCTGGCTACATAATGAGTTCGAGGCCAGCCTGGATTACATAGTTAGCTATATTTATTCATTTTTAAATTTTGAGCCAGGGCTTCTCTATGTTGCCCAGGGCCTTCCTATCTTGCCCAAACTTCCTTTCCTCCTGTTTCAGCCTCCCAACTATTTGGGGTTAGAGGCACGTGCCATGGCGTCCAGCACTCCCCATTCTTTAAGTGTGGGTGTGTATAGTGACTTCCTACCAAAAACTACAGTATGGGAGGGGGATGGAAAGCTTGTTTACAGTGGGGAAGCCTGACACACTGTCAGCCAGGCAACTGAAGTTAACATCAACAAGAAGTCATATTGGTAGTATGTACCTTTAACATGTGACCACAATGGTACTTCTGTGTCTTCTTCTCAGTCTAATCATAAGAAAAACAGGTAAATCTCAATTGAGGCACATTCTCCAAAATACTTGATCAGCTCTCATCAAAATAATCAAGTCATGAAAACAAGGGAAATATGAGAAATTGACAGCAGTGGGACTTTGAGGGGACACGACTACTAAATGCAATGTGGTGGGGGGGCTGGCATAGAAGGATGCTAGAGAAAACTGAAGGATATCTAAATTAAGCTTGGACTTTAATCATAATGTATTGATATAGGTTTGGGGATTTTTTTTTCTGTTTTTTTTTTGAGACCAGGTCTCACTGTAGTTCAGGTCAGCATTGAACTCAGTATGTAGCCTAAACTGGCCTCAAACTCACAGCGACTCTCCTGCCTCAGCCTCCCAAGTGCTGGGATTACAGGTGTGCGCCACCATGCCATGCAGTTTTGTGAATTATAACAAACATGCCATGGTAATGCAAGATGATGGGGGAACCAGGTGCACTACCTATGGAGATTTTTTTTGGTACTATCTTTGCAAATGTTCTGCAAATTTTAAACTATTCTAAAAGGCTTCTTAACATAAAATCAGGTTCCAGGGCCCTACCCTCAGTGGTTCCAATTCTGAACCTGTGCTAAGTGTACTGGAATCTGTTTTTAATTTTTCTTTACTGAATCACAGATGATTAGCAGGCAGATAATCAGGCCCGCTGTTTAAGAAAATGCTGTTATTTGAGGTGAGCGTTTGCTGAGCAGGGTAACCCTGAAGAAACCTTAGCCCAACTCTCACTTTACACTAAGAAGACCTTCCTGAGCCACGGCTTGTGGTTGCCACTGCACTCTGACCACAGGCAGGTGGGGGCGTCTGGATTACCACAAGCATTTTCGGTTCCGGGCCTGTCAAAGTGGCACTATCATAAAAGCTTCCATTTGTTTAGCCTGTTAAATTTGAGGGTAATCTGTTATGCAACAACAGGTAACTAATGCACCCTTAATCCTTTAACCTTTTAGGTCTCATTTCCAAAATTTAGTCATTTAGGGTGGGAACCAAACAACAGCAAATAGCAGCAATCAAGTGCTCCCTAAGGAGTGGTGTTCAGGTCATACGGTGTACCTGCCCAGTACTAAATTCATATTTTTTCATTTAACAGATACCCTGAGGGAGGCATTCCCCATCCCATTTTACAGATTGAGAAAACTGAGGTTCAAACAGGAAAGTGACTTGCCCTGGGTCACAATGACGGAAGAGGGACCAGGGCACAAATTCAGGTTCATTGAATGCCCAAGTTCTTTTCCTTGACCAAAGTGTTCCAACTGCTTCAAACTGCTGCCTCTATTTCCCTCCCTCCCAAACATTAAGACTTAGCTGAAATGTGGCCCTTCTGTGCAAACTTCTGACACTGGCGTCCACTCTGCTCGCCCTGCCAGTCCCTCAGAACACAGTGCACTTGAGTACGTACATGATCCTGCCATGGTGCCATCAGCTCTCTGGTCTCCCCTAGTTAAGAGCGTTGCTGCCGCTGCTCAGTTCCCAGACCTACAACACCAGCCTTGAGCTTTTCCTTACTGCCCTGCCTGCTTGCTGTGTGGCCACGCACAAGCCTGTGGACTGTTTTGACAGCACATCCCGAAGCCGTGTGGTTTGGGCCCTGTGCTGCTACCCGGCCCAGGCCACTGCCATCTCACCATGGAGCTTTCTGGCCACTCTCTGGGTTTCCCATCTTGTCCCCTGCAACCTCTGCACTGCAGCCACAGAGTGAACAGGCACCTCAGAGGTCATTTCCCACCTAACACCCTCTGCTAGTTTCCCACAGCGGTCTTCACTTTGTCAGGCCTGATCCCACCCTCCTCTGGCTGTCCATCTAACCTCTGCCACCTCCTGATCATTCACTAGGACTTGGCCCCATTTTATTTTCTTCATTTTGTTTGTAGCCAACACAGTGGTCCGCCCTACCCGGCAATCACCTCTGTTTCTTCCTCTTCCTAGTGAAAGGGATTCCAGCTTTGCTCAGGTGGCAACAGACTTGAGGGTACACACTGGTTTTCCTCTGTCCTGGAGACAGATCTTGAGGGGCCAAGACAACTGGTTGTTTCCTTCCCACTGCTGGGACAGCATGTAGAGCCAAGCTCAGGCTGCCATCTGGTCGATGAGACCTAAGGGACAGTCTGCTGAGGCTGCTGCAGTTCTCCTTGACTCTTCAAAAGGGGCACAGGGGAGGAGGCCACACTCTTCCTGCCCCTCGGCGGGCTGGGACTGTGTGGAGGAGGCTGTTTGTGCCTCTGTGGCAGCCTGGGTACCCTGACACCTGCTACAGGGGTACTTCACTTCAGGGCTGAGTGCCTAGAACCACCAAATGTCGGCCTAGCATGTGGCTGCCGCTCAGAGCCTCTGCGGGATCGACAGGCTGGGAAGTGAGAAGACAGCTACTCAAGAACCCAATTTAATAAGGTTTTCACACAGACATGTACAAAAACACACTTAAAACATACAAGTCCTCGAGTGACTGGGGACTGGATCCGGAAAGCAGAGACCCCTGCCTGGAGGATCTTCCCACTGATTCTCCGCATCCTGGCCTTAGCTCACCAAGGTGAGGGGCTGCGTAGACCCAGGCTTCTGTCTCCCTAGGTCTCCCTGCTGTAGGCGGTGTGGGACTGGGAGAAGGGGAGAGGCTCTGAACCTCACCTGTCAGGGGCTCAGCAGCTGTTCGCTGATGGCTTCTCTGCCTCTTTGTGGCTAAGTGAGCACACATTTGCTAGGGAAGCTGCCCCACAGCAGACAGGAAGGGGGGAGGCCCAGGGAGGCAGAAAGGGGCTGCTGGCCCCCTCCAGACCAGACCAGCTGCCCCCAGGGAGTCACCACTGCAGGGGGCTGATGTCCACACTCAGCTCCTCCTCCTCCTCCTCTTCTTCCTCCTTTAGGGGGAAGGGCTTTGCCGGCCACTTCACCCTCAGGATGGGCTCTGTGTGCTCTTGAAGGCGATGTCGCTTCATGTGGGCATTCCGGCTCTTGATCTTGTCAAACACCCTGAGGAGTTGCCAGAGGACGTGGGGTGAGGGTGGGGAGGGAGAGGCCAGTGAGGTGGGAGCACCACAGGGACAGGCCAGGTACCTCTCACACTCTCTGCACGGAAAAACGCCCTGGCTCTCCACGCTCCCTGGTGGGTCAGGGGTTTGCTTGGGGCCTGTGCTTGGGCTAGAGTTGAGGATGGACTCTCTCCTGTAACTCTTGGTCTTTATCTTTAACTCAGGAGCTGGGCTGTGACTGGGTCTCTCCTGAGGGCTGCAGGTGGCCTGCAGAAGAGGCAGAAATAAAACACGGGCAATGACCTTACAGGCTTGTAAGGGAGAAGCTGGTCCGCGGGGAGACCCTCCATCAGGACCGCCTCCCTCCCTCTGGCTGGGACCGCAGTGGGCATTGCATTGGAGGCGCCCACTAGACCTCTCCCACTAGGGCCTCTACCTTTTCTTCTGTCCTTTCTGCCTCATCCAGCTCTCTCTTGACCCTCTTTTCTAGCCCTGGGGCTCGGCCACAGTCAAACTTGATCATTTTTTTCCAGATGTAATAATACTCAACACATTGTGCCACTGTTTTTGTCTGGATCTAGTGGAGGAACACAGAAACAGACCATAGGCAGGGCCTTGTGGGCCCCTCAGGCTGACCCTAGCCCAGCCTGCTGGAAGCCCTTCCATGGCACTTCTGCCCCTCTGCTACAAAGGTGGGGGCCACAGTGTCCTCAAAGGTGACGCGGGTGTCCAAATTGAAGCCACGGTAGCCACCAAACCTAACCCCAGCACACTAGAGCAGCAATCCCAGCCCCGAAATTCTTCCCTGTAGAGAGACACACTCCATGCTCGCTGCAACCCCATGCCCATAGCCACGTGTTTACCTGGAGGGGACTGAGTAAAACTGAATGCCCTCAAGCCAGGTCTGGTGGTGCAGGCCTGTAATCCCTGCATGGTGGGAAGTCAGTAGGAGGACAGCAGGTTCAAGCCCAGCTGAGGCAATTTAACAATTTGGCAAGACCCTATCTCCAAAATTAAATTTAAAAAAGGGCTGGGGAGACCCTGGGTTCAATTCCTGGTACAAGGGTGAAAAATGATGTGCAAGACACTAGGAATCAGTTGACAAAGCACATGAACTCTGAAAGTGGACTCACACATGAATGCTCACAACTGCTTTCTTTATAATCACCTCAAATTGGAAACTACTCAAATGTCCATCAGTGAAAGATTAAACAAACTGTGGTATATCCATGTCATGGAATACTATTCAGCAGTAGAAAGGGGTGAATTGTTAATATGTGCAACAAAGATGAACCTCAACTGTGTGGAATATAAGAAGTCAGACAAAGCAGAGCAGGTGCTGTATTACTGTCAGGCTGATTTCAGGCTCCAGGAAGTGCAAATGGATTTATAGTGAGAGGGAGGGGCGCAGGTGGTAGGTTGTGAGACAGAAGGAAACTGTGGGGGTCATAGATCTGTTCATTATCTTGGTTATGGAGATGTTTCCCAGGTGTGTGAGCAGGCCAAAACTTATCAAATCTTGTACTTTGATTATATGCAGTTTTGTATACCTCAAATTTAAAGGAGATAAAAGCAGCAGAATCTTATATTCAGTATGAGCTCATGGGTTTTTTGTTTAGAGCTTATGCTTTTTAAGTACACGCATACATGTGTGTACATCTGGACAGACAGGAAATGCCTCAAAGCACTTGCCAGGGAGTTATGGGAGCCGCTCAGACAGAAGTAGGGAAGTAGGGCGCGGCAGGGGTGAGGAGGACTTTGTTTGCCGCACATGAGCCTTTTCTGTAGTGTCTGGCCTATGGAAATGGTAACTATTTACAATCTGAGTGGAGTGTGGCCACAGGCAGGGTAGGGCGGGGTTATGGGCGCCAAGGGCCCTCCCACTCCACTGCCCCATCCCGCCACCTTACCATCTTGTGTATCAGGTAGAAGTCCTTCTTGTGGGCACAGAAGGCCTTCTTAAAGAGCCTCTTCTCCGTGGGGGTCCAGATGTCTGAACCTGTCAAAGAACACAGCCACAAGGGAGGGCATCGCTCCTTGTGGGGCCGCGGGCCCGCTGAGATGCAAACCACCCTTCTTGGGAAAGCTGCTGTCACTCGCACCAGTCATGTGCCAGTCTCTTAGGATCTTCACAAAAGCTTGGGAGTGCTGGGAATTTAGCTCAGTGATTAGAGTGCTTGCCTTGCAAGCACAAGGCCCTGAGTTCGATCCCCAGCACCACAACAAAACAAAACAAAAAACTTTGTCTTACAAAAGCCTGGCAGGGTGGGTCATCACTGTCCCTGCCACACAGATGTACAGATGTGGCAGCTGAGGCTCTCCCGGCTCCCTCCAGGGCAGGCGAGTACCACCTCTGAGCCTGGGCTGACCGGCTTTCCCGCTCCAGGGTGGGGCGGGGGGCGGCACAGACTCTGCTGAGCAGAAGCGGAGCCCACTGGGTCACTCAAAGGCCAGGCTCTTCCGGAAAGGCAAGGCCAGAGAGAACTCCAACAGCAGAGGCGGAGCCCCACTGGCCCACCTTGTTGGAGGGGCTGGCGCCAGGTTCACGCCCAGCAGCCTCTGTGTAGTCACCTGTGTAGCGATAGTTGGCTAGCGGGTGGGTCCGAGGTTTCCGGGCTCCCCTGAGTAAGAGCATCTCCAGGGCCACCTAGAAGGAGAGGAGGTGAGGCTGCTCTCAGGGCCAGGGCTCTGAGGTGCAGGATGGCTTCCATTCTTCCATTTGAAAAACCCTTAGAGCCAACTCTGATGTCCTCCAGATCCTAGGCTACTCAAGGGGTCGGTGCCTGGACCGCTGGGCAGGCTGGGCCCGTGACAGTGCTGCCAAGCATGTTTCTGAGGGCAGCTATTATCCTTCCCATAGAGAGATGATGCCTTTGATGAAAGAAACAGTGTGTATTCATTTATTCTGGCACAAGCTCCTTATTTCATCAGGGACTGGGGCTTGGAAGAGCACTCTAGCCCAGCACCCCATTTTACTTTCTCCATAGCATTCATTGTTAGGTAACAAATTTTAAAAACACATTTCCTGTTTTGACTCTCCTAAAATATAAACCCACGAAGGCAGGGATTTTGTCTCAACCCCCACTGCAACCGCAGCGAGGACTATGATGAAATTTTTGGGGTCCGGCGCAAAATGAAAACAGGGACCTCTTGTTCAAAAGGTATGAAGCCATCAAGAGAGCGATATCAGGCCCTGAACCACACACAGAGCCCCTGAGCTGGCCCAGCCCCTGCACCTAGTGTTGGAGGCACCCAGACAGCATCTATCAATATGTGCTGAGGACCCACTGTGTGATGGGCGCTGGCTTTCAGCTGGACCCAAACAATTGCTGGCCTAACCTAACACAGACAACGTGGCTTTTCCTCTCCCACTGTGCAGAGCTGGACTCTTCTAACCCTCAGAATTCTGAGATGGGTGTATGGTGCAGGCAGAGGCATTTTGGTTGCAACAGGGTTTTTTACATGATCTTTCCATCAAAAGATGACTCCCAGAGTTGGAGGCGGGGAAGGGCCTGAGCTCCTCGCCCTGAGGCCCTGGCCCCTCAGGGGCTCAGTAACCGTGGATGATTCCTCTGTGGTCAGTTCACAAGGACCACTGCAGAGGGATGGGCAGCCTTCCTTCAGCGATCTTCAGCTGTCACCCCATGCCTGCAGCTGGCCCAGGAGTGCAGGGTGCCCTGCTGCCTCACCTGAACGCTGCCCTGGGCTTCATGTAGACAGTGTAGGGCGAGCTCCAAGTTGGTGCCCCCTCCCGGCATCACGCTGGAACACGCCACATTGCAGAGCTCAGTCACTGTGGTTCCCGGCAAGAGAGTGGCAGGAGCGAGCGTGAGGAAGAAGAGATGCAAGGGAGTCAGCAGGCTGCACAAGAGGCTCCTTGTCACCGCCCCTCGCTACACACCTCCATCAGGTGCGGACTGAGGGGAAGAGGGGACAGGAGGTCGAGTTGATCCCCTGGCCAGGCACTGGCTCTGGAAGGCCCGGCCAGCTGCTAGGGGTGAAGTGGGCAGAAGAAGGCCAGCCTTCTCCCCTCCCCACCCTCAGGGACAGGAGGAAGCCAGGGAGAGGGAGAGGGAGGGGCCTTGGGACCTTGACCTAGAGCCACAGCCACCTCTGTCCTGTGTCTCTGGGTTTGTCATCACATCTCCCCACGGCTTCCAGACCAGAGAGGCTACATGCTCATCAGCTCCGGCCAGTGACCTTTCCTGCAGCTCAGGGATCTCAGCCTGAAAGCGGCTTCCTATGTTGATGTGTCTGAAACAAGACACACAAAGGTGACTAAAATGGGAAAGAGAACACAGATGTGCCATGTGCCCTGCCGTCAGCCACAGCCTGCTCTGGAAACCCACTGCCATCTCTCAGAAACAGCACCCACTCATCACCCGGACAGGCACCAGGTGTTTTGGAAAGCTCTCCAAGGATACTTCCTTCTTTTCTCTCTTCCTTTCTTCAGGGCCGCCTGGGGTGCCTCTCTTGGGATCTAGCAAAGGGAGATATGTGCTGCCACCTGGCCGCAACTGCCTGGCTATGTTCCACAGATACTCTCGCATCATGCACTATGCCATCGGCACTTCTGCCTAGAATCCCGAGGTCTGGGGCATCTGCCCACGTATCCAGTGGTCTGTCTCGACAGAAGGAATACAGGCGAGAACCACCACTTGTTTTTGTTTTTTTTTTTTTTTGGTGCTGGGGATCGAACTCAGAGCCTTGTTCTTGCAAGGCAAGCACTCTAACCACTGAGCTAAATTCCCAGCCCCAGAGAACCACCACTTGTATCTGAAGGAATCCAGCACTTCCCCAGGGAGCTTCTGCAGCTAGACACTCCCCCAAGATGGAGCCCGGGAACGCGATGCTGGGACCTAGGAAGTGGCCTCACTTAGAAGGGCCCTTAGGTACTCCAACTCACGGTTCAACACCAATCTTAGAGTCGTCCTTCACCACACAGATGCTAAAAGAGCCATCCACTTGATCTAGAAAACACAGTGAAAAGCCTCAGGAAGACTGACTGGATGTGACCTGCAGTGCCCCTGTCTGCCCTGGTGGACACAGCTGAAAACCAGCCTTCAGGGACCTGTGGGACATGGGGGAGACTTCTGAAAAGGCAGAGAAGGGCACTTAGCAAACAACAAACTAACAGGTGAAAAGTACACATGGGAATTAAGATAATAAGTATGCCAGGAGTGGTGGTGTGTGCCTGTCACCCCAGCACTCGGGAGACTGAGGCAGGAGGACTGTGGCAAGTTCAAGGCCAGCCTGGGCTACATGGTGAGACCCTGTCTCAAAAACAAAAACAACTCCCCCCACAAAATAAAATAATGAAAACCAAAAAAGAATATAATGAGCAGCTGTACACCAACAAATAATATCATTTAGATAAAATGAAGAAATTCCTAGAAAAGCACAAAACACTAAAACTGACTCAAAAAGAAACAGAAAAACTGAATAGAACTACACAACGTTATTAAATTAGATTATTAAAACTTCCCACACCCCCATCCCCAACACACAAAAATCCCAGGCCAGAGGTTTTCATGGTGAGCTCTACCCTTCAATTAAGGAATTAATCCAATCTTCTACAAAACAGGAGGGAACACTGACCAACTCACTCACTCTGTGAGGCCAGTACTACCCTTTTTTGCCAAAACCAAAACTGGAGACCAAACTCCTTTATAAATATAGATGCAACCCCCCCAGTACTAGCAAATCAAGTCCAACAATCTGCAAAAGAATAACACCTTATGACCAAGTGGGACTTATCCCAGGGATACAAGATTGATTTAACATAAAAATCTATTAATATGGTATATCAATTTAATAAAGGACAAAAACTACATATCACCTCAATAGATGCGGAAAAGAAATTCTGACAAAGAATCCAACACCCAGCCGGGTGTGGTGGCACATGCCTGTAATGCTAGCACTCAGAAGGCTGAGGCATGAGGATCACTGCGCATTCAAGGCCAGCCTGGGCTACACAGCAAAACCCTGTCTCAAAATGGAAAAAAAGAATAAAACAATTAAGTATAATAAAGGAAGTTTAAGATATACACTGAAAACTACCAGCATTATGGAAAGAAATGAAACAAGATCTAAAAAAATGAAAAGATATCCTAAATTCATGGACTAAAAGGCTTAAAATTCTTTAGGATAGCAATACTCCCAAATTGATATACACATTAAACACACTAGCTATCAAAACCACTGTTGATCCTAAAATTCTATGAAAACACAAGAGGCCCAGCATAGCTAAAACAATCTTGAAAAAGAAGGACAAAGTTGGAAAACTCACATTTTGCATGTGAAAATTTAGCACAAAGCTACAGTGTTGTTCTGGCATAAGGATAAGTATACAAATCAATAGGACAGAGTTCAAAGACAAAACAAACAGACAAGAAACCCTGCATACAAATTTTCAACAAAGGTGAAAAGACAATTCAATGGGAATAGTCTTTTTAACAAATGGTGCTGGAACAGCTGGATATCCACATGAAAAATAATGAATCTGAGTCCCTACTTCATATGCTACATACAAGTTAACTACCCTAGATGCAAGAGTCAAACTTATAAAAATCTTAGAAGAAAACAGGTCATTATGACCTTACATCAGGCAACATTTCACATTTAACACCAAAGAACAAATAACAAAAGAAAAAAATGAGTTTTATGGATTTATGCAAAAAGATACACATATAGCCAAGAAGTACACAGAATGGTGTGCAGTGTTATCAGCACAAACCAAAGCCATCCTCAAATACTGATTTATATCTACTGAGATGGTTACAACAAAAACACAAACCATAACAAGTGTTTGTAAGGATGGGAGATATCAGAACTCACACACTGCCAGCGGGAATCCAAAATGGTGCAAAATGTTCGGAAAACAGTTCAGTAGTTCCTTAAATGGTTAAACAGAGTCACCATAGAACCCAGCATTTCACTCTAGGTATCTACCCAAAGAAATGGGAACATACATTCACACACAAAGTTGTACGCAATTGTTTATAGTGGAATTATTCACAATGCCTAAAAGTGGAAACTCAAAAGCCCATGAACTGATGAATAAGATGTAGTCTACCCATCCAGTGGAATATTACTCAGCCATAGAAAGAAACAAAGCACTAATGTGGGCTACCACACAAATGGACCTGAAAACACCATGCTGAGTTAAATAAACGAGGCACAGTAGATCATATACTGTGTTATATATTCTGATCACCAAACATTTCTAACCATGCCTAGTCAGAAACACTAAGGGCTGGAAAGTTACATGCCCCACAGGAAACAACCAACTCTCAGCTGCCAAGACCATGCCAAGGCGACAATGTTCCAGCTCCTCCGGCCTGGACACTCCCCAAGGCGCACGGCCTCAAGACAAGGAGGACAAAGACCCTGAAAGCTTGAGGGCCAACCCATTCTCACACCCCTTTCCCCATAATCCACAGATAAACCCCAAGCCCCTTTGTTCAGAGAGCTTCTCCTTTGTCCCTGAGCCATCTCCCCTCTGGCTGGGTTTGCTCTGTAAGTAAAGCCTGCTCATTGTTGTTCTGAGTCGTGTCTCATTCTTTTTCTGGTTCAAATTATTAACATACTATATAATTCCATTTATATGAAATATCTAGAATAAGCAAACCCATAGAGACAGACAGGACACGGATAACCTTTGCCAGGGCTGGGAGAGATGTGGGGCTGTGGGATGTGAGCTGGGGAGGAGGACATGACGTGGTGGGCACAGGCTTCTCCTGGGCAGGATGCACACACTCTGGTCAGACTGTGTGGTGGGTTCAGGGCCTGTGACTGTCCTTGAAAGAACTACACACTTGAAATGAGGAATCTGCACGGTCTGTGGACTGTATCTCAATAAGGCTGTTCAAGGTGTGACATGGGCAGGCAGGAGGGCAATCAGCCTGAGAGGCTCTGTGTTTTCTTCCTGGATGTAAAATTCTAAATACCTAGAAGGTGCTCGTCCCAGCACAGTCCTGGGTGCTCTGAGCAGCACTGAGACCCTCAGGTCAGGTGTTCCCAAGGCCTGTGTGTCGCTGGACCAGGGGCCACAGGGTGGCATGCGTCAGCAGTAAGGGGTCAGCACTTGGCCTCACTCACCCGGCACAGAGCTGATGAGCTGATGGGGCCCAGCCTGGGACCTGGAGCAGAGTGTGTTGAAGTAGAGCCCGGAGCCCTCCCGGATGGGGCTGAGCATGGGCGGCGGTGTATAGGGGGAGCATTGGAACAAGCCCTTCAGGAGGTGGTCCACCAGGAACACGGGTGAGCGCAGGCAGCTCTGGTTGCCCCCTCCAGGGCCAGGGTCCCCAAATGCAGAGGGTGGAGGGGGGACGAACAATGCTCTGGGCTGTGGGCGCTTCTTCCGCTTCCTGTGCTGGCTGCTGTCCTTGTCGTCTCTCTCTTCCCCAGCCCTCTCTTGTCCCTGGAGAAGGAAAGTATTCAGAACCACAGGGGTCACTTGAGGTCACCTGCTGCAACACTGTCTTCAGGGTGGCACACGTGGGGGAAGGAAGACTGGCTGTGGAGACAGGGAAACAACACACACGTGCCCGGTGGGGCCACACTTGAGCCATGGGCACAGGAGGCTGCATGGGCCCTCAGTGGCACATCCCAGCCAGCTTTGTGCCGTCTCGGGGCGGTTTTCGGGGTGGTTCAGGGGACAGCATGCAGCCTGGGGGCTGGGCATGTGGTGATGGTGTGAGAGAATACAAACAAGTCCACTCAGACCCCAGGAGCACTGATGAGACCTGGGGCCTCCACGCCAGGCACCCTGCTCCTAAATGCAGCACGAGCTTCTCTGAGTGGGGTTCTCCAGAGCAGAGTGAAGAGATGGGCCCCTTGAGACCAATCAACCGCTCACACTCAGTGCTCTCCTTCACCTCTGGGGTCCTCTCCTCTCTGCCAGCCTTCCTCCTCCTCCTCCTCCTCCTCCTCCAGGTCTCAGCTCCAACACCCCCTCCTCTGGGGAGCCATCCCTGACCTCAGTGGGGTGGTCCCTTGGCATCCCCACCACAGTGAGCACTGTTTGGGGCCAGGTCTATCTCCTCCACTGGATGGAAGCCCCGGGAGGCAGGGCTGGGGCTGTCATGGTCATTGCCATGTCCCCTGTGTTGCCCAGTGGTAGGGTTGACACAGATGGATCTGTGAATGCTGAACAACTGAATGAAGTTGTAAACCACGTGCTGCCAGAGTCAGGCTTTCCTGGAACATGCGGCTTTTCCCACAGCTCCAGCAACAAGCAGGAAAAGCAGTGGGCAGAAGCAGACAGATGGGCACCCACCTTGGCCACTCTCCCCAGGGAGCAGGGAGCTGGAGCCATGGGCACGGGGGTCCCCAAAGGGGAGATGAATGTGTGCTCCAAGGGCTTCTTGGCTTCTGGGGGGCTCTGCCCATCCCTGTCTGGCCTCAGAGCCTGTCTTGATGGCTTGCAAGACTCTGTGCCAAACACCTGAACATGGAGAGACGGTGGCTCTTTAAAGGCCTCCCCTTAGTGGCAGGAGGCAGGGAACAGAAGAGCTGCTCTGAGGCCAGCTGGGAAGGCTGTGGTGGACTTCCCGGCAGCGAGGCTGGGCAAAGACCAGAGGGGGACTGCTGCCATCCTACTGTGATGGCCTGTCCCAGAGACCAGATCAGCCCTGCCCTGGGCCACACCCACGCTTCCTCCAGGATGGCATCTTGATAAGTGACACCATCGTCTCCTCCCCAAAGCCTGCCAAGCCCTGTAATCCCGGAAGCTGTGCTGGCACCCCTTCACCTGCTGCTCCTGATTCCCCCGAGGTGACGGCCACTGGTCACTGTGGAAACACATGTGGCTGCTCAGGCCTTTTTCAGTATAGAACATCTGGCTGCAGTTCTTGCAGACAAATGTGCTCCTGGGTTCTATCCAGTCTGTGGGGCTCCCGTTTTGCTGGGTACTGTGGGAGATGAGGCAGGAAGGAAGAATGGGAGGATGAGACTCTTTGGCTACTGATTTTTGTTTTCAGCTCCAATCCACTGACCACCCTTGATAAACCCTAAAAATACAGAGGCCATATCCAAACTCTCCAAGGGCAGAAGCACTGTCCTCAGGACAAGACATTCGGCTCACTCACCTCGGACTGCACACGAAGCCACATAGGACTCCTGGCAGGCAGGAGGCCAGGCAGGACAGGAGGCTTCACAACTTACCATCTGCTGGCCACACTCTCTTCCTTCAAGGGATGGGGCAGCCTGTAGATGTTTCCACCCTGGCGAGGGAAACACATATGAGCAACATAGCACGAACGAGCAGATATGGCTGAGCCCAACTATAAGGCCCTTAAAAGACATGGGGATCAGTCTTCGTGACTGAGGGTTGGATAATGGTTTCTTAGAGATGAACCGAGGCAAAACAAAAACCAAACACTCAAACTGGACTGCACTCAAGTTGAAAACATTTGTCCTGCAAACAATAGCACAAATAAAATGAGAAGACAGCCCCAAACAGGAAAGGATATGTGCAGGTCATTTCTTTGATAAGGGGCTGCATTCGGAATACAGAAAAAACCCTTATGACTCAATAATAGTACCATCTTAACTTAATCTTGAAAATGGGCAAAACATCTGGACATGAATTTCTCCTAAGAAGACACACAAATGGCCAAAAAAGCACATAGAGGGACCCTCAGCACCCTTAGCCATCAGGGAAATGGACACAACTTCCAGCCACTTGGATGATCACAGTAATGATAAAAAAAAGGACAGTAACAAGTCTTGGCGAGGACATAGAGAGACTGGATGGCTCACACACTCTGGGAGGCAGGGGATGTACATCGGTGTCACTGCTTTGGACGCAATCTGGCAGTTCCTCAGATGTTAGCCACAGACCTGCCAGCCAACCTGGCAAACCCACTCTGAGGCATCCACCTGAGAGACGTGAGAACAGGCATCCATCTGCACAAAAAGGTGTGCATGAAATGTCCTAGTAGCCCATTCGCAAAAGCTAAAGGCTGGAAACGAGTCGCTGATGAACAGCCCAGTACACTCTAGACTCTCCAGCTAACAGAATCCCACCCAGCCATGCAAGGCGCGGACACATGCTGCAACGGGCGGACATGTAATGCTCAGTGAAGGCCTGTGGCATATGAGTCCACCTACAGGAAATGTCCAGAATAGACAAGTCCACAGAGGAAGAAAGTGGATCTGTGGCTGCCGGGGGCTGCAGGGGGTGGAAAGTTTAGGGGTGACCAGGGGTGCAGTGCTTCTTTCTGGAGTGAGCAGTTTGTTCTGGTAAACACTAGAAATGACTGTGCAGCCTTGGGAACACACTAAAAGTTTCCTGATTGCTCTCTTTAAAAAGGTGAATTACATGATGGATGTTTGGATGATGCAGCTGTGAAGGGGTGACAGCTGAGGCCTGACAGGAAGGACACTGCTATCACTAAGAGAAGTGTGTGAGGGGGCCCAGAGCTCCAGAGCAGGAGCTCCTGGGCACCACGCACAGAGGAGTAAGGCCCGTGCCCATCAGCGTGTGGCATGCAGCAGGCCTGCTCGCACAGGTCAGAAGACATGGCCATTCCATGTAGGGTACATAAGGGAAGGAGAGTGTCTACCTTGCTGTCCTCTGAAGAGCTGAGGAGGCAACTCCGAAAGGAAATAGGAGGCAGAAAAAAGTAAGCAAAAAAAGCTTAGTGAAATAATAAAACGACGCAAAGTGCTTTGGACAACTCCATATGGTGCTCATTCTGGTTTGTTTTGGAGAAGGGCCACAATCTCCCTGAATCTAGTTTTCTCACATTGCTGACAAACGCTAAACAAACACCTAGGGAAACACTTGAGGCCCTGCGGTCAGGCCACGCGGAAGGGGCACAGGTACCTGGATTCTGTTGAGTATGGTCAGCTTGGACTTTGTGTCCTGGGCAGGATCTGCGGAAGGCCCAGTCGATGAGAAGGAAGCCATGGCCACCTGGCTTGGAGAAGCTGCACAGCACATATCCACCTTCACCTTTTCCTTGCGGAAGCCCGAGAACCGCTGGGCCCTGGGGTGGCTGGAAAAGAGCCTGCAGCCTCCACCCCGGGTGCAAGCTGGGCCCTTCTCACTTCTCGTGGCCCCTGAGGCCGCACCATTCTCAGACAGCTGGGTGCCAGGCAGCTCGTCACCACCTGCCTGGGCCTGCCGTGGGCCGGCGGGGCGAAAGACGCTCCCTAGGTCCAAGGTCCCCTTGGAAGAACGCAACTGCTTGGCCAGAGAAGAGATGTCTGGATTCTTGGAGGGGTCCAGGGGAGGCGTGGTGAGGGAGGGCGGCACAGAGGCCGCTTTCGTTGCTCCCTTCAGGTCTCGCCGCGAGCCACTGGGGGAGGCCTCTCTGGGCATGGTGGGCATGGGCTTTCTCCTGTGGGTTGGGGATCCCTCTGGTTCCGCATTTCTGGGGACCGCCTGCAGAGAGTCCATGGCGGGGGCTGGGGGCCGGGGCTGCTGCGGCCATGGCCCCTGCAGTGACTTCAGGGCGGCTGGCTTGCCCTCCAGCCTGGAAGGCTGGGAGGAGGCTGCTGTGACCTGGGTGTGGGAGAAGATCCGCTGGGACTTGGTGATCATCTGGAACACCTGCATCTGCTCATGGCTCACCAGCGACTCCTGTGACTTCAGGAACAGCTGGCGGAAGAGGGGTGCGGCATCCGGCGGGAAGGACTCGCTCTTGATGGACGCCCAGCTGTCCTCGTCTGCACCGTCAGGCCTGGGGTCGCCCAAGGGCGGGAAGGGCGGTGTATCCTGACTGCCACCCAAGCCGGGCAGGGGCTCTGCTGGAGCTGAGGTGTTGCCAGGGCCAGACTCAGAGCCCTCCCCGGGTGGCACCACAGGGGACTTGTGGACCATGAACACATTGTTGCCTTTGCTCTTAGGGCAGCTGGGCAGGTTCCGGAGCCACTGGAAGCTGTGGCTGGATGGCTGCGAACCAGCAGGGAGCTTCTGACCCCGGAAGGGAGGCAGGGAGGTGGGCAGGGAGCCGCCCTCAGGCCAGTCCTCCAAGGAAGACGGGAGCTGCAGGAGTGGCTCTGGCTCTGCAGGGTTGGGGCAGCTGTTCTCAGCTGCCCCTGAATGGGCGGCTGTGAACACATCAGCAGCCACTTCTTTCTGTGGGGGATGAGGCTCCTCAGGAACCTCAGTGCCCAGGGCTCGTGGGGTACAGGAGCAGGATCCCGGTGAGGTGGTACAGGGACAGGCCTTGCTCCTCCCTTCACCGTCCGCAGGCCCCACTGAGGCAGGGCCAGGAGAGGGTATCTTCTGGTGGACAAGGCTGCTCACGATGCAGCGCAAGAGGTCTCGGCTGGGCAGGATGGAGCCAGGGGACCTGGCTTCCGGGGGCCCCAAGGACCTCAGGCCACTGGGTGGAGGTGGACCGGATGTGTCAGAGGGCTGGGGGGGTTCCCCACAGGCATCCTCTTCGGGAGGGGCCTCCTTCAGGATGCACAGGCCGTGCTGCACCTCGTAGTGCCGGCGCAGTGAGCGGTAGTCGCAGTAGCTCTTGCTGCAGCCCTGTTCGACGCACACGAAAGGCTTGGTCTTCTGGTGGGTGAGCATGTGCCCGGTCCTGGGGTCAGATGTGAGACGGGACATTGGCAGTGGCCCCTGGGATCCAGCCTCCCACTGCAGAGCCCCAGTAGCCCTGGGGGTCCTCAGTGTCCCCGCACCGTAACTCAGAAGCTGCACTTGGCAGAGACGGAGGGAGCAAGCTCTGCAGTAGCCCTGACTGGTGTCCTGAGAAGCATCATTCTGCAGACCGCATCTGAGGAAACGCCAGCATGGGGTTTGCCCTCCTGGAATAAGGGCAGGTCTGCAGCTGGGACCCCCAAAACAAGATGCTCAATCACTGCAGGCTTCCCAGAGCCAGAAAGCCAAGCGTGCCCATGGTTTCTGCAAGTGTAACTGCCTGCAAATACGGACCTTTCTCACCTGAGCCCAACATCCACACTAACACGCTGTGAACAACTGAGGGGGTCACTGTCTGGGGCAGACAATCCTGCTCCAGAAAGTCGCAGGGAACCAATGACTGAAGCCTTTCCCAGAAAATGGCCCCTGTCTTCCTCGGAGGGAAGCAACAGAGGAGGAACGAGAAGACCTAAATTCTAGCCCGACTGTTTCCAGCTTGGAGAGGAGCAAGGGAAAGACTTCCCTTCCCTGGGGCAACCCTGGGAAGAGGTGGATTCCTCAGTGCCCCCTCACTCTAGAAACACAAGTGCTTTCGAACCTCTGGGCTAAAACCAGTCAGCCTTTCCTTCCCTTGCCTGTGCAAATGGCTCGTCAGTTCCAAGACACAAAGGAATTTTGCTCCTGTTAAACAGGACTTTC